>JAYMFT010044615.1:0-15479 GCA_038088735.1 Panulirus argus | reverse complement strand
TTTCCTTACTTGACAGAGTTGAGTTGAAAGCGGTCCGACTTATAAACTGTCCCAGGCTAACTTCCAAACTTGACCCCTTTGCCCTACACCACAATGTTGGTTTACTTTCCTTCTTCAATAGGTATTACTTTGGCTTTTGCTCCCGAGAGCTGGCTGCTTGTGTGCCCCTATCACTAGCTAGACCATGCAGTACTCGACAAGCTGCTGCATCACATGGTTATTGTGTGGCCATCGGCAACTCACGGGTGTGCCGTTTTGATAACTGCTTCCTTCCCTACATGTCAAAGCTTTGGAACTCTCTGCCTTCTCATGTCTTTCCCAATACCTATGACCTGGCTCATTTCAAAAGAGAGGTCTTTTGCTTTCTCAAAAATTTGTAAATATTTTCCATCTTTTTTTCTCCCCATTTCTTAATTCTCTTTATATTTCAGTTAGGGCCCAGCCTTGATGTGGACTTTTGTCCATGACTGGAGTCTTCAACATAAAAAATAGTTGCGAGAAAGGGTTCACATCATTTCATTGGTGAACTCATTGCTTAGATAGGGCAGGGGTCTGGTACTGAATAGTGCTTCAACTTTTGTTAACGCTATCCAGTTCATTAGAAGAAATCTTGATTTTGTATGAAACCTTTTGTAGTGCTCTGAACTATGTTGATTAGTCATTTGCATACATCTTTTTGCCTTAGAGAAGAAAGGATGTTGGATTTCAGTGTTTTGTTTTCAAAAACAAAAATCTGAACTGATGATTCTTTAGCTAACTTCTTTGAAATTTTGGCAGTAGCCATGAAATAGATCCCATTATATGAGACCATTAATGGAGAAAAAGAATGTCAAGTAACAAATTATCTAAAAAGCAGTAAGAATGTTTTGGCTGATTAAAGCTCCAGCTTACTCCAAACGGGCAGCTCCAGTAACTGCACAGTGTATAAACAGATTGAATACTTATTAAGAGAATGAATTTCATTTTTGCTTAATTTTTATAGCTTCACTGCAGTCTACACTCACCATTTGGAAGGGAGTAGTGAAACAAACTCTTTCTTTAGGGAAAGATGGAGCTCCTGGATTAGGATAACACCTTCCATTGTCCCATTTACATTGCACGCATTTCCTCAACATTATCTGAAAGCTTTGCATATCCTTAGGAATCCAAAATTCTTGTCGAAAATGTCAGAGTGGAATTCTTTCCACCATGAGAAGTTACAATGACATTTCATGATAATTACTTTTGTCAAATAATCCTTAGTAGACAGCAGTAAGGGATGAGAGCACCTTTGGATAATTCAGAATATTCTACTTGACTTTTTTTTTTTTAATGTTTAAGACTCCAGTCATGGACACAAGTCCACATCAAGGCCGGGCCTCAGTTGAAATAAAGATAGAACTATGAAGCAAAAGAAGAAAAGACAAGGGAAAGTATTTACAAATTTTTAAGGATGTGAGAGACCTGTCTTTTGAAATGTGCCAGGTCATAGGTATTGGGAAAGACATGTGAAGGTAGAGAGTTCCAAAGCTTCAATGTGTAGGGAAAGAAGAAGGCGTCAGAATGGCCAACCCTTGAGTTGCCGATGGCCACACAATAACCATGTGACACAGCAGCTTGCTGCGTATTGCATGGCCTAGCTAGTGGTGGGGTCACACAAGCAGCCAGCTCTTGGGAGCAAAAGTCAAAGTAATACCTATAGAAGAAGGAAAGTGAACAAACTTTGTGGTGTAGGGCAAAGGGGTCAGTTTTGGAAGTTAGCCAGGGACAGTTTATAAGTTGGACCGCTTTTGACTCAACTCTGTCAAGTAAGGTTACAGAGCTAGAAACACCCAAAATGTGAGAGTAGTACTTTGTACAAGGACGAATCAATCCATTGTATAAACAGAGCAACTCTTCAGAAGAGAAGTTTAGATATCTGAACTAGGACACCCAGTTTCTTAGAGGCATACTTAGCAATTCCTGTAATGTGGGGTTTCCAAGAAAGAGTGGGTGTTACAGTAACACCAAGTATGTTCATTGAGTCAAAAGGTGGAATTAAAGAAATGTCAAAGGAGAGGCAAGAGTTTGAGGAGTTTTTAACAGAAAGATGGGTAGAAATTGGGTCTTGAAGGCATTAAACTTAGCAATATTTGTCTACCCCACTGAGATATCCTGTCCAAGTCAGAATTTATTGAGGAAGCTGTGTCAGAACGAGATGCAGATCAAGTGAGAAGAGGGAGCAGAATTGAAGGATGTGGATGAAGGTAGTGTTGAGTCATCAGCATATGAGTGCATTGGATTATTTGTGATGAAATTGTTGAAAAAAGGAGAAAAAATGTAGGGTATAGGACAGAACCTTGAGGGACACTACTGTTGGTGGAGAAAAGTGGGGAGGCTGATCCGTCAACAAACCACAGAGGTAGATCAGTTGGAAAGGAAGCTAGATATGAAGGAGCAAAGTTAGGGAGGGAAGCCATAAGAGGAGAACTTAGAGATGAGATCCTGATGCCACACCCAGTCAAAAGCCATAGATATGTCAAGGGCAACTAAACGACTCCCCAAAATCTTTTAGGGATGATAACCAGACATTAGTAAGAAAGGAAAGAATATCACCAGTGGATCTCACCTTACAGAAGCCATACTGGTGAGCAGAGAGAAGACTGATTTTCGAGGTGTTTAAGAATATGGGATTTGAGGATGGATTCAAAGACTTTGGAAATGGTAGATATCAAAGCAATAGGATGATAGTTAGAGGGGTTAGAACGGTCGCCCTTCTTAGGTATGGGATGCATCAATGCATGTTTCCAAGGAGAAGGAAAAGTTTTGGTTTTTAAACAGAAACGGAACAGGTGAGCAAACACAGGTGCAAGCTCAGAGGCACACACTTTCAGGGCACAGGAATGGTTGTCGTCAGGACCATAAGCCTTGCTTGTGTCCAGAGAAAGAAGCGCTTTTCAGACAGTCCAAAAAGAGATTACAGTAAGAGGCATAGGACTAGTAGGAAGAGCATCAAGGGATGAAGGAATGTTAGAGTCATCCAAGGTGGAGTAGGAAGAGCATCAAGGCATTAAGGAATGTTAGTCATCCAAGGTGGAGTTAGAGGAGCAACGGGAACCAAAGAGAGTTGCTTTGTCTTCAGGAGAGACTTCTATAGTATTGTCAGAATGGAAAAGTGAGGGAAAGGTAGAGTGACAGAAGTTGTTAGAGATGCCCTTAGTTAAAGACCAGAAAGACCTATTAGTGGATGACAAGGAGAGCATATCGCACTCCCTTTGAATAAAGGAACGCTTCGCCTCATGGATTATATGCTTGCAGTGACTATGGACATTGATAAAAGCTGAGGGGGAGCCAGGGTATTCGAGTTCGGCTATCGCTGTAACTAATTAATAATACTTTTTAATCTTTTGACCCATCTAAAGGTATCTGATTCTAGATCAAATGCTGTTGTATTTTACTACAGTAGTAAGACTGTGAATGATACATCCACTATATAATCATCTGAACTGCCAAAGTACTCTGAGGCATCAGCCTCTTTATAAAGTAAGATACCCTTGTGGTTCCTTAAAGAAACTAATTAATTGCTTTGATGCAAATATCGCATTGTGGCACATGAGCTTAATTAACCCTTGGGTGTGATGTCTGCCTTTTAGCCATGGCCATATAAAGATGTTTACCCCCTTTCACTAGCCATCTACCATTTTCTGTAAATAATTTGATAATTTCCACAAGGGTAGGTGCTTCCATATTACAACTACATCTGTAACTAAATCATAAACAAACAAATATCCCCCAGGTTCCTCCAGCCTATTGAGGGCATTTTCTTTTTCCATGTCAGATTAGGTAAGATATGGATTGCGTAACATCATGTGTTCTGTGAATGTCTGTTTTATATACTAATTTTCTGTACAATAAAATATGCAATTATATTTGCAATGCTTTGCAGCATTTTGTGATGATACTTGCTGGTGTTTGTTTATGGCTTTGGTTTTGGTACATTACTCATGATGGATAGAGGGATGAATGTGGGCAGTTGTGGCCTTTCTTCATAGTGCTACCTTGCTAATGTGGGAAATGGCAATCAAGTATGAAAAGAAAAATGTTTGTTTCTTTAGATTTTTTTAGCCCCTCCCTCTAATTTTCTTTTCTCCTACTCCTCACAGAATCCCATACAACCATAACTGAGGGCCACAGTCTCAGAAAGTAAAGATTTTGAAGCATTATAGCTATTTGCATGGTAATAGGGTTGGTACTGAAGGCTATCCTTGGCATCATTTTTTTTCTGACAGTTTCCCCAGGTTTTGGGACAATATTTGCAAGGGACAGACAGTAGCTGATTCTTTCAGTTTTACATTTTGAGGGTAATGAAACAAATAAAAGTGAAGATAGTAAATATAATATCATGCATATATTAAAAGTAGTTAACTGTTTATACATAAATGAAAATAGATTCTGATTGACTAAAATTGTGTTTTTTCTTCCTACCAACCAATCACAGCAAACCTCATCTTATCTAAACTGTCTTAACTTAAAGTGATCTACATTTTTACATGAATTTTCACATAAATTGGAATGCAGCAAGGTTGGTGATATTCTGAATTACATTGCCAGGAATGATTTATTATTATATGAATATGCTCCTAAATTAGGTTAGGCCCTCAGTAACAGAGCTGGGCAACTCCTGCATCTCTGTTCACCAAATGGTAAGTCTTTCAAAGTACCAACATTGTCACCATTACAAAGCAAGATGGTTTATCATTATGTATTTTATTATATTACAGTGTGCAAGAGCATAAAATTTAGTGGAATGAGGTTTTGGGAGGAGCTCCACTGAACCTCTGATGCTTGGTACACCTAGATAATGAGTGGGAAAGGTTTAGCATGTACTTCAAAACAAAACATGCATCTTTAGCCCTATAATGGGTTTTTATTGAGAATTTAAATCTTTAGATGCATGTTGTGTTCACTCTACTACAGCATAATTATTCTGGAGGAGGCACATTGAGATATCTGTACACAAGAATGTTGAGGTCTGGTTCCTACTCATTCAGTGTCACCAGCTTGCAGATGGCATGCCACCCACTGAAACCTTGAAAAATGCTTTTACATAATGAAGTTCTCACTATTGCAGGACATGTGCACTTGGAATGTTGCTAGGCCATTAGATCAGCAAATTTTTTCCTTTCTGTAAATATCAAGGTTAGGTTTGGGGCCATATTTACATTTTCTTTCTCTCAGATATATTTTCAGTAGAGTATGTTTTTTTATGTATATCTTTATTTAAGACTTGGAGGAATTATGAATAAACTTACAGTGTTAGACTAAATCCACTTGTGGGGATGGCTGTGAAAAACATGGAAGAATATAGGTTTAAAGCGATATTGTAACAGTATAAACTTTGTAAAAAATATTTTAGGGAGGGCTGTGATGGACAGGGAAGAAGTGGGGTTCAGGGGTACACTTCATTGTATTGGAAACAAAAGAATGAGAGGCTTTGACAGAAAATGAGGTTAATTTGTTATTTTACCTTTGCAGCAAAGTTAACTTTGGGGAATTATTACATTTGTTTTGGATTGATAGTGCTGTACTTTATAGTGAATGATTATTATCACCTGTGGAAAACCAGTTTTCTGATCTTTAATTTTAGGTGCACAATAATTGGAAAGGCTATGAAGTACATAGAAAATGCTGCAAGAGCCACCCTCTGCCAATGGCTTGTTAAGGGTGAGGCACTGAAGGTTAAAAAGCACCACTGGAATTTACCAGTTATGGAGGCTTTTACACCATGGTCACCCCTATTAAGGGAGTTTTTGAAAGGAACAGGCATCAGAGATATAGATGAATAGTTAGGTAGATGAAGTACACGGAAGAAGGGGGGAGGTTATGGCTATAATAGCTTAGAAGCTTCAAAGAGAAAAGACATGATATTGGGGAGAGTTGTGAAGAACAGGGAAAACACAAAAGATCTTTTAAGAAATATTGTATTATGAAACAGTGCAAGCTTTAAAAAAAAGATTGTGGTAAAGGCTATGAAGAACTGGGAAAACGTGGAATTTAGACAGAAAAAAGGTAGTTCTTCATCCTCATCTGTCTTACTGCAGAATTTGTGGTCATTATTATGATTTCTGTTCAGGGATATTGTTCCAATTCACTTAAAATGTTATATAGATGTATCTTTTGAAATTTAATTTCTATTGATTTTACTGTAGCTACTATAGTTTAATAATACATCGTATTTTCTCCTCAGCTGGATTTGCTTTCCTGCCATTTATGTGGGCAATAAATGCCATCTGGTTCTTGAATGAAGCTTTCTGGGCTCCCTCGTATCCTGAGCAGAAGCAAATCCGCAGATGTAAGTGTTAGTGTCAAGGAAAATAGATAGTAGCTGGTAGGCAGGTGATGATGAGGGAGATATTTTACTGGTACTACCTACCTGGGTGGTTAGAAACAGCTTTGAATTAAGCCAGCACTTCAGTGGTTGTCAAGATGCACTCCTTTGACCCAGGCAGCTGTCTTTTCTTTCTGCCTCACCCACATGTGAATTGCTGGCATACAATCTCTCCTTGTTACACATAACGCTTGGCAACACTTAACTCACACAACTCATTCTTTGTAACTCTAGATTTTCCTGCAATGAGTGCTATGCGCTAGCCCTAACTCTGCTCTTTTTTGCAAAATATTTTGAGCAATAGATGTGAATAATGGGTAGGAACATTAGACAGGAGCATTAAGTAGGACCATTTGGTAGAAGTAGTAGGTAGGAGCATTAGGTAGTAGTAGTAGTAGGTTTGAACATTAGGCAAGAATAGTAGGAAGGCACATTAGCTCGAAGTAATTAGTGGGAACATTAGGTAAGAGCCTCAGAAAACACTGTGCTAGAGTTACCCTCTGCCAGTGGCCTGTTAAGGGTGAGGCACTAAAGGCTGAGAAGCAGCACTGGAGTTAACCAGTTATGGAGACTCTTTTGCTGTGACCACCCTCTTGAGAGAGTTCCCGAGGGAATGGACATCAGAGATATAGATAGGTAGCAAGGAAGAGTATTTTCATGAACACCTTTGGTTAGGTGACAAGAGCATGTAATAAGTTTTCACAGAGACTGGAAATTGGAAAACTAAGAAGAAGACCGGTAAATAGGTAGATGGTAAACAGGAAAACTAACTTGAAGATAGGTAAGTAGGTAGGTGGTAAACATAATCTTGCAGTTTATTTGCAGGCTTGAGTGTATAATGTGTGCTTAATAAAAGGCAAAGGTTGTTATGAGCCAGTTGAAGTAGAGGCTGTGTACTTGAGAGAAAAAAGTATGGTAAATTTGCTGCAAATGATATGGAATTACATCCTTTCAGAGAAAAAACAAAAATAAAACATGTAAGGTAGTGGAATCAACCTAAAATACATCTTCAGGATTTCATACATTTAATTTCCAGCTGTAAAAAATGGAAAGCATGACTTGCTTCCTCTTCACACCACTACTCACATAACTACCACTTGGATGGTTTAGATGCCATTAGAAGGGCAAAAACCACAGAGATACTGTAACTTAATTCTTGGAGGAAAGCATGAAGCACTGTTGCCTCAAATTCAAACCTGGAAAAACAGTAAAGAAGCAGTGGGTTAGACTGTGGAAGTGTTCCACATTGGAATGGTTATATTCTTATAGTTACATGTTATTCTAGTGGGAATCTTGAATGTATAGGCGTCAAATTTTAGATGAATGTATGGACACCTAGTTTAGATGTTTGTAGATCATGGGGAAAGAACTCTGCAGATATATTCATTATTTCAGTAAGGTAAATTTCCCAAAGATTGCAGTTTTAGGAAATGGCATAGGAAATGATTTTGCATGTTTGTGTATCATTTTCGGTAAGGTCTTACTTTTGGATATTAATATCTTTGATATAAGATTCAACAGTAATAAAATTTTGATAGATTTTTAGAACTGCCATTTGCAGCTTTTGACCATGGCTTTCAATAAAGTCTCCCTTTACAGGATGTCTGCACAAGCCTTCTCTAAGTAGAGAATGGTGTGCTGACCTTATATCCTAGGATGCCATAAGTGGGCAAAATTTGAACTTTGAATATATACAAGTTTCATTTTTCATTTTTGCTCTGCAAAGTGTTGGTAGTCAGGAATAACCAAAGTTGAGGCAAAGTCTGAAGAAATGGAATTGCTGGTAAGCCAAGTGTTCAAGCATTTTACTGTAAGTATATGGGTAGTGTTGACAAATTTGACTAGTTTTGTTGAACATATCCTTTCCAAAGGATATCTAGAAAATGGTACTTATGTTAGAATATTCACTCATGCTCTGACGTTGAAATTCCAGATGAGAAATTATAACCAAGAAAGTATATAAGAAATGTTGTACCAGGCCTGTTGGAAGGTTATGAAAAAAAGTTTGCACAAAAGGAGGTCACAAGACTTCCACGCCCCATAGATGTGTTGTTGACAGAAATACACTTTCCTTCATAATATGTTGACAAAATATACAAACTCAGCTGTACTCATTGTTCCATTATGTCTTCACAGTGTACAGAGAAAGTAAAAGGTGTTTACAGAAAGAAGCAGGTTATATACTATTGTGATAGCTGTCTACAAAAGCCTTCTGTGTATTTATCCTTCTGTGACTTTGATGCCTGTTCCCAACTGGAACTCCTTCAAAGGGGTGGCCAAGGCAATAGATCTCTATAACTCATAAACTCCAGTGCTGCTTCTTAGCCTTTAGTGCCTCTTCCTTAACAGGCCACTGGCAGAGGGTACTGCTAGTGCAGTGTTTGTAGAGAGCTTCTACCTACTACTACCTAATTTGTTGTACCATGTTTTGAAAATTACCAAACATAGAAGTAATGCCATTGTTCTTAGACTAGCAAAATTGTAAAGGATTGGAAAATTCAGCTGTATTAAGTTCTTCCTGTTGACGGAAATGGTCAGTAAGTGAAATACCAAGAGAAGATTCTGCATGTGTCATCTTGCTTTAAGTTTTGGAGCAACAGATCTTAAACATACACCTACTCTTTCTTAGAATTCTACAATTAATCATCAGTTGATAGAAATTATCAAGAAAAGGTAAAAAAAAAGCAACAATAAAATCAGGTAAAATTACTTATTTGATGCTGAGCAGGCGTTTAAAGTTTGTCACTCTGATAGTGCATGGGCTGGCCTGTCACTTCAGAGTTGATAGATTCTGTTGTTGTCTTAAGCTTTCTGACCACCAACACACTAAGTCATGTAACTTGCTCATATATCTATCCATCTATATATATCTCAGATGCCCGTTCCCTTTGGGAACTCATTTAAGGGGATGGCCACGGCAAAAAAGTTTCAATACTGTTGAACTCCAGTTCTGTTTCTTAGCCTCTGTGCCTGACCCTTAACAGACCACTGGTAGAGGGCAACTCTAGGGCATTGTTTTCAGAGGCTTCTACCTAATGTTCCTACTAATAACAACTAGCTATTTTGTCTACCTAATGTTCCTGCTTAATGTTGCAACCTACTACTTTTACCTAATTCTCCCAGCTAATGCAACTGTCAACTACTTCTACCTACTGTTTCTGTCGTAAAGCTCCTGTCTAACATTCCTATCTACTACTTATATCCATTGCTCCTACTGTTTTGCCTAAAGGTAGGGCCAATGCACAGCGCTCACCCCAAGAAAATCTTAAGTTGTGAAGACTGAGTTGTGTGAGTTAAGTGTTGTCAACCGTTGTTTGTGACAAGGTGATTTGTATGTTTGTGGATAGAGTACCAGTAGTCCACACGTGGGTGAGGAAAAAAGAAAAGACAGCTACCTGGGTCAGAGGATTGCAACTTGACAAGCACTGAAGTTCTGGCTCATTATGCAGCAATCACTAACCCTCCCAATACCCAGATGGGTAATACTGGTAATTTACCTCCCTGATTGGTGGCTGCCTGCCAGCTGTTTGTATTCATTTTATTAAAGTTACTGCACACATTTGGACACTCTTTGTAACATGGTACTCTGAATAGTTTATAATAATTATGTGGGTTAGGGGTGAAGGAATTTGACCTTATTCCTGTTGTACTGTAGAATTTGACTAAGAGGGATGAAAGCAGGGGGGCTGGAAATCCCACCTTGTATTTCATTTTCTGAAAGATGGAACAGAAGGGGCCAAATGAGGAGTGCTCACATCTCAAAGGCTTAGGCTGGGGTATCTGAATGTGTGCATAAGTAAGCAAGATGAGAAGAAAGGAGGGATAGAGATTATGTTTAAACAAGAGGAACCTGAATGTTCTGGCTCTGAGTGAGACAAAGCTCAAGGGTAAAGGGGAAGAAAGGTTTTGGAATGTGTTAGGGGTAAAGTCAGGGGTTGGTGTGAGGGGAAAAAGCTAAAGAAGGGGTATCATTACAGCTGAAGCAGAAGTTCTGGGAATACAGTGGATACAATGGAATTGAGACAGCTACAGACAAATAGATCCTTTTAGGGCTGTTTGTAAAAGACATTAGAAACTCACAGATTAGTGTGGTAAAAGTTAGAAGGTATAAGGATAATTCAAAGAGAGTAACCTGCAAATTATCAGTGTGACTTAAAGAGGTTCATCTTCTTGAATATAGTGTTCAGTTTTGGTCACCCTACCGACAAAAGACATAGACAGACTTGAGTGTACATTGTTGAGCTACCAAAATGATTCCTTGGTTGAGAAAGAAATCTTACGAGAACAAATTAAACAACATGAATATATTTAGCTTAGAAAAGAGAAGGCTATGAGGTGATATAATACATGTATTCAGAATTATGAAAAGGCTTTGATAGTCTTGATCTATTGTCACTTAAAACGATTTGTCTGATTTCACTCAAAGTAATGGTTTCAGACCCATGAGGCGAAGTTCCTTTTCTCCAACAGGATTGTTAACATATGAAATAATTTGGTAATTAGAGTGGTTGAAAGCAGAATTACAGATATGTTTAAGAGTGGACTTGATAAATATTTTGCTTCACATTTATGTCTTACATTACTAGAGATGGATGAATTGAATGCAAAAGTGAGTAATGTGGAAGTTAAAGGTATTACTGGGGGCATGGGGTATTCAGTAAGGTGAATGGAAGGGGTAAATAGGTTGTGGAGTCATTTGCTGAAAAATTATAGGTTCTAGGGAATACCTTGTTTAAAAACAGCGAGACATAAGCATTCATGGGTGAGTAGGAAAGATGATAAGCAGGTATTACTGTGTTACACACTAATTGACATTTGGGGAAAAGAGTGCCTCTTGGATATGAATGTGTTCAGAGGGGCAGTTGGTGTGATGTAGATTTGTAGAGGTTTTTGGAAAAGAGGAAACGATATGGATGAGGGCTGTGTGAGTAAGTGAGCTTAGTAAAAAGACTTGTATGAAGAAACACCAGGATAGATTGAGTGTATTATGGCAAAAGGTGAGAGTAATCAAAGCTAGGAGAGTGGGTGATAAATGGGATGTATTTAGGGAAGCACTGCTGGCATGTGTAAGAGAAGTGTGTGGGATGCAGAAAATGGGAGCTGGGCATGTGAGAAAGGGTAATGAGTGATGGGATGATGAAGTACTGTGCTAGTGAAAGAGAAAAGAGAGATGTATGGGTGGTACAAAGAGGGAAGGTGTGCAGATGATTAGGAGATGTACCAGAAGTGGCAGGAGGTCAAGAGGAAGGTACAGGGGTTGAAAAAGAGGGCAAATGAAAGTTGGAGTGAGTGAGTATCATTAAACTTCAGGGAGAATAAGATGTTTTGGAAGTACAGTGGTAATGTGAGAAAAACATGAGAACATAGAAATACAAGTGAAATGTGCAAATGGGTAGTGATGTGCTGAGGAGGAGACAGAACGAGTATTTTGAAGTATTGTTTAATGTGTTTGATGTTAGGGTGGCAGATGTATGGTGTTTGGGTCTGGGAAGTATACAAATTGAGAGTCATGGAAAGTGGTTTGGGGAAGATAGAAAAGATTGTGAAGGCCTAGTATAAGATGGAAGGTCATAAGGCAGCTGGAGTTGATAGCATTACTGTTTGATTTCTTAAGGATGGGGCTGATGGTGTTATTGATTGGTTAAGATTTTCAAAATACATATGGATCATGGTAATGTGCCTGAGGATTGGCAGATTGCATGTATAGTGCCATTGTATAAAGGCAAAGGGGACAGAGGTGAGTGATTGAACTTAAGTGTAAGTTTGCTGAGTATACCTGATAAGTTGTATGTTGAATGAGAAGATGAAGGCATGTTCAGAGCTTCAGACTGAGGAGGAACAGTGTGGTTTCATAAGTGGTAGAGGATATGTGGATCAGGTGTTTGCTTTCAAGAATATGTGAGAAATGCATGAACAGAAGGATTTGCATGTAGCTTTTATGGATCTGGAGAAAACACATGACAGTGTTGATATAGATGCTTTATGGAAGGTGTTATGAATATATGGTTTGGGAGGAAAGCTTCTAGAAGCCATGAGAAATTTTTATCAAGAGTGTAAGGCATGTGCACAAGTTGGTAGAGAGGAGAGAGAATGGTTCCAAGTGAAGGCTGGTCTTAGTCACTTATTGTTTGCAGATATACAGCACTGGTGACATTTGAGTGAGAACTTGCAGAAGTTGATGTCTGAGTTTGGGAGATTTTATGGAAATGATTGATTCATCCTTGTATGGAGCACTGCTTTCACATCTGTGGTGGTTCTAGCTCTGCATCATTACTTGACTTCAAAACTTGACTCACTTTCCAGATGTTGCAATGTTGGTTCACTTTCCCTTCTCTGTATTACTTTGGTTTGTGCTCCCAAGGGCTGGCTGCTTGCGTGCCCCCACCACTAGCTAGACCACACAGTACTCGGAAAGCTGCTGTGTCACATGATTACTGTGTGACCATTGGCAACTCAAGGGTGGGCTGTTTTGTTGACTGCTTCTTTCCCTACATGCTGAAGCTTTGGAACTCTCTACCTTCTCATGCCTTTTCCAATAACTATGATACAGCACACATTAAAAGACAGGTTTTTCACTTCTACCAACATTTTTAAATAATTTCCTTGTCTTTTCTTTTTCCCTTTCATAATTCTTTGTATTTCAGTTGAGGCCCGGCCTTGATATGGACTTTTGTCCGTGACTGGAGCCTTAAAAAAGAGTTATCCCTTTCATTCCTACACATGTACCCTGCACACTCTGGACCAGAGCCCTCCACACATAGGTGATATGTGCCAACATTTCCCACTTCATTTTAAAACAACTGGAGCAGTCACAAGTCTTATATGGATACCATATTTCACAGGCAGTAATAATTTCATAGTAGTCAGTTATCCTACAAATGCCATGGAAGGTTGCTTATTGAAGCATACATCTGGTAGCTACCAGAGTGGTAGCTATGCATTTGACACCCACAAACATAAACAGGCAATACTAGGGGAAGAAATACAATGCAGTTTTGTTGGAAAGAAGTGAATTTTTGAGGGATATGATGATGAAGATTACTGTGATATTTTATTTGACAGAAACAGGCTTACATCCAAGCTCACAAACCAGAGGTCATAGTAGGAAACTTTTTAGAAAAGATGTAAAGAACTTTACAGTATCAGATTAGTGTGTGAATGAATAAGCAGAGTAATGAAATTGTTAATGCTGATGGTATAAAGAAGTTTAAAAAGTTGTGTGGAAGTAGAGAAAGTTTACAAGATTAGGGCTTAAAGCTCACAAGGTTGGGATCTTCAAGTATAGAACTCCCCTCCAGCTCTGTTCAAATAGGTGAGTACAGGAGAAGGATAGGACTGATAATGATGATCAAGAGAATAAATTGTGAACCATCTGGTCACAAAATTAAGTATGGGAAGGTCAAAGTTGTGTATTAGGATTTGCATGATAAGGATTTGAGAAACTGTTTATACTGCAGTACCTCTGTACTTTTCATTTTGTTGCTGTATAACCCCCATTTAAGTGAAGCTTCTTGTTTGTGAGGAAGTGCAGCTGCATCTGCTTTCCAAGAATTAATCAGTTTCACTGTTTTGACAGATGTCATCATATCAGCAGTAGGAGCAGTGATGTGGCTGGTGGGGCTAATCTCATGGGTTGTAGTGTTCCAGCACAACCGTAGTGCCTGGGGAGCCACTGCTGACTACATGTCCTTTATTATTCCTAAAGGAGTCCCTTAGTAAAGAAGTCTTATTTCCATCAGACATGTGTACACATAGATGGTTGATTATAATTCTTTCTGTGAATTAAAGGTTCTTGCTGTTTTTGTTTCTCCTTTTAGTGTCAAGGAGGTATGCAGCACTTGTAGCCTAACATGCTGGCCTTTTTTTGTTTTAGGTATTACATTTTTATTTATCATAGTTAAAGTTGCAGGGACAGTTTTGTAAGTGATATATATATTTAGAGAGAGAGAGAGAAGCTTACTCCATTAGCTTTATTTGTATTTAATAAGGTGTAAGTACAATAAACTATTCACTAAAAAAAACTGGAATATAATTTAACACTAACAAAAATATTAATTTCATTTGCCTGTGCATTCATCTGTGCAAATAGTTAACTATTACTTTCATTTGCCTGTGCATTCATCTGAGCAGATGGTTAACTAGGAAGCAGACCTGTGGATAGATTTGCTGCTCTGATTGTCATTGCATATTATTTTGAGGACCAGCTGTATCTAAAATTGCGCCACCTTATAATGATACAAATTTTGCTGTACTTTGTTATCTCTTGACTTCTTTTCCAACTACAGAGGAAGGATGAAGTTTTATTTATAACTTCTATGCTGAGTTGGTTAGCATTAGTGACCATGACAACTTTATGGGCCAATGTGGATTCCAATACTAGGCGGGGCAGTTGGGTAAGTTTGCTGATATTGAAGGAGAGATAAGGGAGAGAGCAGTACAGGATAGAAGAGTCATTAAGTCCCTTAATGAAATAATGAAGCGTAGATGTGTAAGTACAGAAGTGAAGAGAGGATTAAGGGACAGCATAGTCCTCACAACCCTGACCTATGCAGCTGAAACATGGACATGAAATAAGTCACATAAGTCAAGAATCCAGGCTGTGGAAATGAGCTATTTGAGAGCATTTGGTGTGACTAGTTGGAATGAAGAAAAAATCAAGTAGTGTATGAAAGATGTGGTACAGCAGGGAATGCAAAGGGAATTAATAATGGAGTGGTAGAGTGGGTGAAACGTAATTTTTGAGATGGTTTGGAAAGAATGCAAGACTGGGGTTTACAAGGAAAGTACATGATGGTACAATTAAAGGGGTTGGTGTGAGAGGATGACCACCAGTGACATAGGCAAATAGGGTGGAAGAATACCGGAGGGAAAGAATTGGTGTGACATAGGCAAATAGGGTGGAAGAATACTGGAGGGAAAGAATTGGTGGAATGGTGAGTGCTAGGGAGGCATGTAAGGACTGGGATAAGTGGGAACTCATTTGCCTTGACCACCCCTTGATGGAAGTTCCCAGAGGGAATGGGCATTAGAGATATTGATAGATAGATTGATAATGCGGGAAAAGGCGAATATGTATGAAAAAAAAAAAAAATATATATATATATATATATATATTTTTTTTTTTTTTTTTTAT
>JAYMFT010044604.1:0-15479 GCA_038088735.1 Panulirus argus | reverse complement strand
GGGGGTTTTCTTAACGTCTCCATGTTAATCGATCAAATTACCATTAGGTGCGTGTGGAGAGGTCAGTGTAGCACGTGGGAATGATTGCGGGTTGCTTGGTGAGGCTGGGTAATACCTGTAGACGGATGTCCATGTAACGCTGCGTACCCATTGGATGTTGTGTGGTGTGCATATTGAGGGTTATGCGATGATGGAGCATGTAGCTGGAGTATTCTGTCTTGGCCCGTGTTCTGGTTGTTCATTTTTGGCTTTTGTTTCCTGCTAATTTGTGCCTCGGCGATCTGTAGGCCTCTTGTGTCTTGTTCACGGCGTAATATACGAATAGATGTAACGATTGTCTCTCGCGTAGGGGCAGTGTTGCGCTTCTTGGCGACATGTAGATAGTATGGCGAAGCCTTCTTGTAGGAGGAGGGTAAGTCTTCTGAACAGTGTATAGGTTGTGCTTCCCACGTAGGTCATGTTGGTAAGGAGTTCACAGGCTCCTTGTTGATATTGGAATTCATGAACTATGCTGGATTCTTGCAATGCGTCCTGATTTTTATGCAGATGGTTGGTTGCTTGTTATTCGTGTCTAGAGTAGGTAACTGGTTTGACTTTGTTGTCTTGTGTTGTATATTTGATGTTGCTTGAGACGATGTTTCGTAGTACATGTTTATTTGTCTTGTAAGCAGTCGACACCTGGTTGCAGTGGCATACTTTGTGTTGTGTTGCTTGAAGTTTCTGCCGCTGTGAGTTTGCTTTGCATGAAGTATTTTATTTGTTGGTCGAAGTTGGAGTTCTTGTAGCTGTAGTTGATGATGGTCTGTTTGATGCGCTATGTTTCAGTATGGAAGATATGCTAGTTGTATGCAGTCTTATAGGTTCAGAGTAACATTGCGTTGATGACTCCAGTTTTGTAGCGTTAGCTGCATACAGACAACGGCCGAGGTCTGCTGTTTCTTATGAATGGAGTGTAACCTCTATTCACAATACGAATCTGACATAAGAAAAATACGTAAATACCCTACCTGGAATTCCCTCAACCAAAGTTATCGAAACATTCTTCCTTTTTCATATGATTTTCATCTTTCCCTTTATGTTTCCCGCTGTAGAAGGTTGTTATCTATTTCGTCATAACGGTCAGTTTACTACTTTTCAATAATTTTCTGACATATCCCAGTTCAGTGATCTTAAATATCCTGCAGGACACTGTGGGAGGCACGTTGATCTCAAATTAAGCTAAGGATTACATCCGGCGGTGCGCTGCGGGGTGGGGCAGTGATCTCTATGATCCCCTACATCTGGCATGTCACTGCAAAAAAAAAAGGAGGTAGGGGGGTTGAAGATTCCAATTAATATTCTTTTTCTACTACTTGATCACCAGCCGTGTTCCCTGCCAGTCCTCCATGCAAAGCGTCGGCCCAACACCCGCCTAACCCGCTGCCGCCAACACTGCCACTGCAAGCACTTTTACTGCCCACACCCTGCTTCCATCCACACAGCTATTTTCAACACTCTGCTTCTACGAACACTTTTACTTCCCTCATCATGCTTCCACCCACCCTGCTACTGACAACGTTGTTATTGCCCACACCCTGCTTCCACCCACCATATTATTGCCATCATTGCTACTGTCCACACGCGGCTAGTGCCAACACTACTACTGCCCATACCCTGCTTCCATCTACCGTGCCAGTGCCAACACTGTATTTCCTACACGTTGCTAATGTCAACAGTGTTACTGCCCACATCATGCTTCAACCCACTCTGCTCTTGCCAACACTTTTACTGCCTACACATTACTTCCTCCTACCATGCTACTGTCAATACTGGTAATACCAACACTGCTACTGTCAACACTTCTAATGTCCACCCGCTAGTACTACAGCTTACTTTGCTACTGCCCATAGCCTGCCACAGCCAACACTGCTACTGTCTAAACCGAGCGGTCACCCGCCCTCCTACTGGCCACACTGCCACTGCCCACAGCTACCATTAATATCGCTACTGCCTACACCCTGCTTCCACCCACTCTGCTACTGTCAACACTACAACCACCCACACGCTACTATTGCCCCCATCCTTCTTCTACCAACATTGCTATTGCCCATAACCTGATACTATCAACACTGCTACTGCCCATACTTCTACTGCCCACTCATGACTGCTGTCAACACTGCTGCTAGACACACCTAAATGCTGCCACCGTTGTCACTATTCACCCTGCATACACTACTACTGCCCACACTCTGTTGCTCTCTGCCTACTGACCAAATCCTGCTGCTGCCCACACCCTGCTACAACCAAAACTGCTATTGCCCACATCCTGCTACTCTGCCTACACTGTTTCTTCCCACATCCTGCTATCGTCCACACCCTACTACTGCCAACACTGAGGATGTCCACACGTTATTACTTCCACTGCCCTCACCCTGCTACTGCCAACAGTCATACTGCCCCTACGTTATCATTACCAACACTGCTATTGCTTACACCTCGTTTTCACTCTCTCTCCTTCTGCCCACACTGCCACTTCCCACACACGGCTACTGCCAATACTGCCACTGCCCGCACACTCAGTTCACCTACCCAGCTACGGTCACACACGGCTACTGCCAATCTGCCACTGCCCGCACACTCAATTCACCTACCCAGCTACGGTCAGTGCTGTTACAACATACACGATCTCGCTGCCAACACTGCTACTACCCATAATTATACCCTCCCTCCTGCTGCCAACACTGCTGCTGCCCATATCCTACTTCCATCCATCTTGCTACTTCCAAAGCTGTTGCTGCCGACACCCTGCATCCATCCACCCTGCTATTTCTAATACTGTTACCGTCCATCCCCTGCTTCTGCCAACGCTGTTATTGTCCATAATCTACTTCCACCAACCTTGCAACTGCCCACACACTCATTTTGCCAACACATTTACTTTCCACACCCTGTTTCCGCTAAGCTTGCTGCTGCCAACACTTTCTGCCCTCACCGTAATTCTACCTACCTTGCTACTAGCAACGCTGTTACTACCCACACCCTGTTTCCACCCACCTGCTACTGCCAACACTGTAATTGCCCACACCCTGATTCCGCTCACCTTGCTGCTGCCTAAACTGTTACTGCCTACACACTACTTTCGCCCACCCTGCTACTGTCAACCTACTACTACCAACACTGCTACTCCCAACTCTGCTATTGTCAACTTTTCTATTACAAGCTCTGCTACAGATAACTGTGCCGTTGTCCATGCCCTGCCACTGCCAACAGTGCTACTTCCTACAGGCTACTACTGCCAACACTGCTGGTGCCTAAATCCAGCGTCCACCTACCCTGCCGATGCCTATACGCGGTTGCTGCTCACACCTGCCTCTACCCTCCCTGCTACTTCCAAATTGCTACTACCCACACGCTGCTACTGTTGCTACCTAGATCCTGCTTCTGCCATCCTTCTAATGCCACTTCTGCTACTGCCCAAATGCTACTATTACCAACATAGCTTACTAACTAAACCCAGCGCCCACCCACCCTGTCACTGCCCATACTGCCACTGCACATACGCAGCTGCTCCTAACACTGCTGCTGCTGGAACATTGCTTCTACCCAACCTGCCACTGCTAAGGCCTACATCCTGCTCTCACTCGCCCTGTTACACCTCACACGCCGCTTCCACACGCCCTACTACAGCCCACATCCTGCTCCCAGTAACATTGCTACTGCCCACACTCTGCCAATGCCCACCCCTATATATATATATCACCTGTCCTGCCACCAAAGCCAATTCTGTCAGTGTCCGCCGAAGCCTGTCACAGCCTACCCAACCCTGTCACTGTCCATCAAACCCTGTCACTGCTCCCCATCCCTGTCACTGCCTTCCCAGCCCTGTCACCGTCCGCCCATCCGTGATCCCTGCCCGCCCAGCCCTGTCACTACCAGCCCAACCCTTTCACTGTCAGCATATCCCTGTCACTTTCAGTTTAGCCTTGTTACTGCCTGTCCAACCCTGTCACTACCCATCCAGCCCTGTCACTGCCAACCCAACTCTGTCACTATCCGCCTCACCCTGTCACTGCCTTCCAACCCCTGTCGCTGCCCGCCAAGCCCTGTCACTGTCAGCCCAGCCCTATCATTGCCAACCCGGCCCTGTCACTGCCCGCTTCCGTCCTCCAGCAGGGAGGAGGAGGGTTGGGAGGCCCGTCACAGGAGGGAGGGAAATGCGACCCCCTGAGCTCTATCTGGCATATTGAATCTCTCACAGACTTTTAACTCTCCGGGCGCTCGCTTCAGCCGATGATGAGCGCACGGATGCAATTAGAACCAGCGGTTCAACAGCTGAACCAGGGGTAAAACTTGGATTCAGCGCTTAAACCAGGGATGAAAAAGTGGTTCAGTGTTTGAACCTGGGATAAAATTACTGATTCAACGATTGAACCCGGGGTAAAACCGATGGTTCAATGGTTGAACCTGGGATAAAATCAGTGGTTCAACGGCAGAACCCAGGGATAAAACTGTTGGTCCAATGGTTCAACCCGAGGTAAAACAAGTGATTCAATAGTTGAACCCATGGATAAAACTGTTGGTTCAGTGGTTCAATCCGAGGTAAAACAAGTGATTCAATAGTTGAACCCAGCGTGAAACCAGTGGTTCAACTGTTGAATCCAGGGTAAACCTAGTGGTTCAGCGGTTGAACCCGGGGTAAAAAAGTTGTTCAACATTTAAACCTGGGATAAAATTAGTGGTTCACCGGTTGAGCACGAGGTAAAAACTTGTGGTTTAACGGTTGAGCCCAGGTAAAACTGGTGGTTCAACGGTTAAACCCAGGGTAAGACTATTGGTTCAACGATTGAAACCAGGGCAAAACTAGTGTTTCAGTGTTTGAACCCGGGATAGAACTAGTGGTTGAACGGTTGAACCTGGGCTGAACCCGGGGTAGAACTAGTGGTTCAACGGTAGAACGGGACAAAACTACTGGCTCAACGGTTGAACCCAGGGGTAAAATTGGTGGTTCAACGGTTGAACCCGATGTAAAACTAATGATTCAGCGGTTAGATTTGGGGTAGAACCAATGGTTCAGAGAAGCAACAGCAAGCAGTGGAGGAGAGCGCACGAGAAGCCAGGTCCAGAGGAATGTTTGACGCAAGTCTACTGGACCGTCAGTAATATGACGCTCACTGTGTATAACCTGCTGGAGCATCGTCTGCTAGTGTGTCGCCTGCTGAAGCAGCGTTGTGCTGGAATGTCGCCTGCTAGAACATCGCCTGCTGGAGCGTCGCCTGCTGGAGTATCGTCTGCTGGAGTATCGCCTGCTGCAGAATGTCAGTTAGAGCGTCGCCTACTGGAGCATCGTCTGCTGAAGCGTCGCCTGCTGGAACATCGTCTGCTGGAGTGTCGCCTTCTGGAGCATCATCTGCTGGATTGTCGCCGGCTGGAAGAGCGTCCGCTGGTGTATCGTCTGCCGGAGAACCGTTTGCTGGAGAGTCGCCTGGTGGAACATCATCTACTGGAGTGTAGTCTGCTTGAGGAGCGTCTGCAGGAGTGTAGCCTGCTGAAGAATCGCCTGCTGGTGTGTAGGCTACAAAAGCATTGTCTTTCGGAGTATCGCCTGCTGGATCATCGTCAACTGGAGTGTCGCCTACTGGAGCATTGTGTGCTGGAGTGTCGCCTGCTGGACCAGCGGCCGCCGGAGTATCGTCTGTTGGAGTGTAGCTTACCGGAGTAGAGTCTGCTGGAGTACCACCTGCTGGGGTATCGTCGCTGGAGTACAACCTGCTGGAGCAGCGTCTGCTTGAATGTAGCCTGCTGGAACAGCGTCCTCTGAAGCAGTCTTGTCCAAACTGGATTACGTGTACCCCTGTGGGTACGCAGCATTGTTGAAAGGAGTACGTGAGAAGATAATGAAAAATCTTCATTATTTCTTTTTCAGACTGTCACACACAGCTCATACGGCATTTTGGATCAGTAACTTTAATGAGCATGTTTACGTGTGCATGGGCGATTGTAGAACTGTAGAATAATTGAAGAACTACAACACTTTGGCAGTTTCCAACTTAAGTGAATGACAAGAGGACAGAGTAAGAATCAAAACGAACGAGAGAGAAATTGAGGGGAGATGTGAGAAGGGGGAAGGGAGAGGAAACGGGTGTCATGCTTGCTCACTTTCGTCACAGGAGTGAAAGCGTGACCATCTCTTTATCAAATTCACATGTAAGCTTACAGACTCAGTGATTTCTTTAACAGCAACAAATATGGATAGACGGTTAAGACGTGATAGCTGTGGCAGCAGCAGCAGCAGTGCAAGTGAAGGAAATAGAGCAGCTGTGAATATCTCGTGCTGGAATGTCGCCTGCTGGAGTAGCGTCTGCTGGAGTGTATCTTACTAGAGCAACGTCTACTGGAATGTAGCCTGCTGCAGCAGCGCCTGTTGGAGTGTAGCCTGCAAGACCAGAGTCTGTTGGAGTCGCTTGCTGGAGTGTAGTTTGCTGTAGCAGTGTCTGCTGGGGTGTTGTCTGCGGGAGCATCGTGTGCTAGAGTGTCGCCTGCTGGAGTATCTTCAGATGGAGTGTAACCTGCTAGAGCATCGCCTACTGGAGTGTAGCCTGCTGAAGCATCGTCTGCTGAAAAGTCGCTTTCAGGACAAGATCTGCTGGAGTGTCACCTGCTTGAGTAGCGTCTGTTGGATTGTATCCTACTGGAGAAGAGTCTGCTGGAGTATCACCTGTTGGAGTATCGTCGCTGGAGTTTAGCTTGCTGGAGCAGCGTCTGCTGGAATGTAGCCTGCTGGATCAGCGTCTACTGGAGTGTCGCCTGTTGGAGCATTGTCTGCTGGAGTGTAGCCTGCTATAGCATCGTGTGCTGGTCGCCTGCTGGAGTGTCGTCTGCTGGTGCAGCGTCTGCTGGAGTGTTGCCTATGGGAGCATCGTGTTCTGAAGTGTCGCCTTTTGGAGCATCGTCTGCTGGAGTGTCGCCTACTGGAGCAGCGTTTGCTGGAGTGTTGTCTGCTGGAGCATCATCTACTGGAGTGTAGTCTGCTTGAGAAACGTCTGCAGGAGTGTAGCCTGGTGGAGAATCGCCTGCTGGAGTGTTGGCTACTAGAGCATTGTCTTCTAGAGTGTCACCTGCTGTATCATCATCTACTAGAGTGTTGCCTGCTGGAGCATTGTCTGGATGAGTGTAGCCTGTTATAGCATCGTGTGCTGGAGCGTCGCCTGCTGGAGTATCGTTAATGGAGAGACGCCTACTGGAGTATCGTCTGCTGGAGTGGCACCTGCTGGAGCATCGTCTGCTGTATTGTCGCCTGCTGAAACATCGTTTACCGGAGCGGAGCCTGATGGAGCAGCGTCTGCTGGATTGTAGTCTGCTGCAGCATCGTTTGCTGGAGTGACGCCTGCTGGAGTGTAACCTACTGGAGCATGGTTTGCTTGAATGTAGCCTGTTAGAATACCGTCTGCTTTACTGTAGCCAGCTGGACCATGGTCAGCTGGAGCGTCGCCTTCTGGAGCTTCGTCTGCTGGAGAGTCGCCTGCTGAGGCATCGTCTGCTGGAGTGTAGCCTGCTGGAGTATCGGCTACTGAACAAACGGCTGTAAACGCATGGTCTACTGGAGTGTCGCTTGCTGGAGCATGGTCTGCTGGAGTGTCGCCTGCTGGAGCATCGTCTGCTCGAGTGTAGCGAGCTGTAGTATCGTGTGTTGGAGTGCTGCCTGCTGGAGTATCTTCTGCTGGAATTTAATCTGCTAAAGCATCGTGTGCTGGAATGTAGCCTGCTGAAGCATCGTCTGCTGGAAAGTCGCGTACTGGACCAGCGTCTGCTGGAGTGTCGCCTGCTGGAGAAGCGTCTGTTGGAGTGTATCCTACTGGAGAAGAGTCTGCTGGAGTATCACCTGTTGGGGTATCGTCGCTGGATTGTAGCTTGCTGGAGCAGCGTCTACTGGAATGTAGCCTGCTGAAACACCGTCTGCTTTAGTGTAGCCAGCTGGACCATGATCAGCTAGAGTGTCACCTGCTGGAGCTTCGTCTGCTGGAGAGTTGCCTGCTGAAGTATCATCTAGTGGAGTGTCGCCTGCAGGAGTATCGTCTACTGGAGAGACGCCTACTGGAGCACCTTCAGCTGGAGTGTCGCCTGCTGAAGCATCGCTGGCCTGGGTATAGTCTGCTGGAGCATCGTCTGCAGGAATGTCGCTTGCTGAAACATCGTCTGCTGGAGCGTAGCCTGATGGAGCTTCATCATCAAATAGACTGTAGATTGCTGGAGCATCGTCTGTTGAAGTAGCAGCCTGCTGGAGCATCTTCTGCTGGAGTCTCGCCTGCTGAATCATCGTCTGCCGGAGAGACGCTCGCTAGAGTATCGTCTGCTGGAGTGTCGCCTGCTACAGCAGCGTCTGCTGGAGTGTAGCCTGCTGGAGCAGCATCTGTTTGAGTGCTGTCTGCTGGAACATCGTGTGCTGAAACGTCTCCTGCTGTAGTATCGTCTGCTGGAGTGTCTCCTGCTGAAGCATCGTCTACTGGAATGTAGCCTGCTGGAAAATCGTCTTCTGGAGTGTCTCTTGCAGGAGTATCGTCTGCTGGAGAGTCATCTACTGGACCAGCGTCTGCTGGAGTGTCGCTAGCTGGAGTAGCGTCTGCTGGAATGTAGCCTGCTGGATCGGCGTCTACTGGAGTGTAGCCTGCAGGTCCAGCATCTGCTGTAGTGTAGCCTGCTGAACCATTGTCAGCTGGAGTGTCGCCTACTGGAGTTACGTCTGCTGGAGAGTCGCCTGCTGAAGCATCATCTGCTGGAGTGTCGCCTGATGGAGTATCGTCTACTGGAGAAACTCCTGCTGGAGCATCGTCTGCTGAAGTAGTATCATGCTGGAGCATTGTGTGTTGGAGTGTAACCTCCTGGAGCACCGTTTACTGGAATGTAACCTGCTGGAGCATTGTCTGCTGGAGAGTCACCTACTGGACCAACGTCTACTGGAGCTTCGCCTGCTGGAGCATCGTCTTTCGAAGTGTAGCCTGCTGGAACAGCGTCTGCTGGAATGAAGCCTGCTGGATCGGCGTCTACTGGAGTGTAGCTTGCAGGTCCAGCGTCTGCTGGGTCATTGTTAGCTGCAGTGTCGCCCGCAGGAGTTACGTCTGCTGGAGAGTCGCCTGTTGAAGTATCGTCTGCTGGAGTGTTGCCTGCTGGAGCAACGGCTGCAAGAGTGTCGCCTGCTGAAAAATCGTTTGCTGGAGCGTAACCCGATGGAGCATCGACTACTGGAATATAGCCTGCTGGAGCATTGTCTTTTGAAGTCTAGCTTGCTGGAACAGCGTCTGCTGGAATATAGCCTACTGAATCGGCGTCTACTGGAGTGTATACTGCAGGTCCAGCGTCTACTTTAGTGTAGCCTGCTGGATCAGCGCCTATTGGACCAGCGCCTGCTGGAGTGTAGCCTGCTGGAGCAGCGTCTGCTCTAGTGTTGTCTGCCGTAGCATCGAGTGCTGGAGTGTCGCCTGCTGGAGCATCGTCTGCTGGAATGTCACCTGCTGGTGCATCGTCTGCTGGAGTATCGCCTACTAGAGTATTATCTGCTGGGGTCTCGCCTCCTGGAGAATCGTCTGCTATAGAGTCGTCTACTGGAACATTATCTACTGAAGAGTATTCTGCTTAAGGCGCGCCTGCAGAAGTGTAGCCTGCTGGAGCATCGCCTGCTGGAGTGTAGGCTTCTGGAGCATAGTTCTCTGGTGTGTCGCCTGCTGGATCATCGTGTACTAGAGAGTCGCCTGCTGAAGCAGCGTCTGCTGGAGTGTAACCTGCTGGTGTGTCGTGTGCTGGCGTATTGTCAGCTGGAGTGTCGCTTGCTGGATCATTTTGTACTGGAGTGTCGCCTACTGGAGCATCGTCTGCTGGAGTGTAACCTGCTGGAGTGTCGTTCCCTGAAGCATTGTATGCCGGAGTGTCGCTCGCTGGAGTATCGTTTGCTGGAGAGTCGCCTACTGGAGCAGCGTCTGCTGGAGCGTATCCTACTGGAGAAAAGTGTACTGGAGTATCACTTGCTGGAGCATCATCGATGGAGTGTAGTCTGCTGAAGCAGCGTCTGCTGGAATGTAGGTTGCTGGATCAACGTTTACTAGAGTGTAGTCTGCTGTAGCATCGTGTGCTGGATTCGCTTGCTGTAGCATCGTCTGCTGGAGCGTAGTCTGATGGAGCATCGTCTACTAGAATGCACCCTATTTTGACATTATCTGTTGAAGTAGTAGCCTGCTGGAGCATCATCTGCTGGAGTGTCGTTTCCTGAAGCATCGTTTGCTGGAGTATCGCTCGCTGGATTATCGTCTGCTGGAGAGTTACCTACTGGACCAGCGTTTACTGGAGTTTCGCCTGCTGGAGCATCGTCTGCATGAGTAACGCCTACTGAAATATCGTCTGCTGGAGCGCAGCCTGATGGAGCATCTTCTACTGGAACATAGCCTGCTGGAGTATCGTCTGTTGAAGTAGTTACCTGCTGGAGCATCATCTGCTGGAATGTCGCCTGCTGAAGCATTTTCTGCTGGAGTGTCGCTCGCTGGAGTATCGTCTACTGAAGAGGTGCCTACTGAACCAGCGTCTACTGGAATGTCGCTTGCTGGAGAATCGTTTACTGGAGTGTCGTCTGCTGAAATATCGTCTGCTGAAGCGTATCCTGATGGAGCATCGTCTACTAGAATATAGGCTGCTGGAGCATCGTGTGTTGAAGTCTAGCCTGCTGGAACAGCGTCTGCTGGAATATAGCCTGCTGGATCGGCGTCTACTGGAGTGTAGCCTGTAGGTCCAGCGCCTGTTTTAGTGTAGCAAGCTGAATCCTTTTCAGCTGCCTGCAGTTTCGCCCACAGAAGTGTCGCCTGATAGAGTATCGTCTACTGGAGAGACTCCTGCTGGGGCATCATCTGTTGAAGTAGTAGCCTGCTGGACCAGAGCCTATTGCACCAGCGCCTGCTGGAGTGCATTTTGCTGGAGCATCTTGCCCTGGAGTGTCGCCTGCTAGAACCTCGTGTGCTCGATTGTCGCCTACTGGAGAATCGTCAGCTGGAGTCTCGCCTGCTGGAGCATCATATGCTGGAGTATCGTCTGCCAGAGCATCGTGTGCTTCAGAGGCGCCTGTTGGAACATCATCTACTAGAGCGTCGCCTGCTGGGACAGCGTCTGCTGGAGTGTAGCCTGCTGGAGCATTGTCTGCTGGAGTGTCGCTCGCTGGAGTATCGTCTGCTGGAGAGTCACCTACTGGATCATCATATGCTGGAGACTCTCCTGCTGGAGCATCGTCTGTTGGAGAGTCGCTATCTGAAGTATCGTCCGCTGGAGAGTCCCATACTGGACAAGCGTCTGCTGAAGTGTCGCCTGCTGGAGCATCGTCTGCAGATACATCGACTGCTGAAACTTCGTCTGCTGGAGTGTCGCCTGTTGGAGTATCGTCTGATGGAGTTCAGTCTGCTAGAGCATTGTCTACTAGAACATAGCCTACTGGTACATCGTGTGCTGGATTGTAGCCTGCTGGATTATCGTCTACTGGAGTTTCGCTTGCTGAAGGATCGTCTGCTGGCGTGTCGCCTTTTGGAACATCTTTTGTAGGAGTGTGGACTGCTGGAGTATCGTCTGCAGGAGTGTCGCCTACTGAAGCATCGTCTGATGGAGTTTTGCTTGCTGAAGAATCGCCTGCCGGAGTGTCGTCCGCTAAAACATCGTCTGCTAGAGCGTAGCCTGATGGAGCATCGTCTACTGGAATGTAGCCTGCTGGAGCATCGTCTGTTGAAGCAGTAGCCTGCTGGAGCATCATCTGTTGAAGTAGTATCCTGATGGAGCATCGTCTGCAGAACTGTCGACTGCTGAAACTTCGTCTGCTGGAGTGTCGCCTGATGGAGTATCGTCTACTGGAAAGACTCCTGCTGGACCATCGTTTGCTGAAGTAGCAGCCTGCTGGAGCATTGTTTACTAGAACATAGCCTGCTGGTACATTATGTGCTGAAGTGTGGCCTGCTGGATTATCGATTACTGGAGTTTCGCCTGATGGAGCATCGTCTGCTGGAACGTAGGCTGCTGGAGCTTCGTCTGTTCAAGTGTCGCTTGCTGAAGCATCGTCTGCTAGAGTGTCGATCTCTGGAGTATCGTCTGCTTCAGAGTCGCCTTCTGGACCAACGTCTGCTGGAGTGTCGCCTACTGGAGCAGCGTCTGCTGGAATATAACCTGCTGGATTGGCGTCTACTGGAGTGTAGCCTGCAGGTCCAGCGTCTACTTTAGTGTAGCCTGCTGGATCATTGTCAGCTGGAGTGTCGCCTACTGGAGTTACGTCTGCTGGATAGTCGCCTGCTGAAGCATCATCTGCTGGAGTGTCGCCTGATGGAGTATTGTCTTTTGGAGAGACTCCTGCTGGAGCATCATCTGCTTGAGTGTCGCTTACTGGAGCATCGTCTCCTGGATTGTCGAATGCTGAAATATCGTCTCCTCGAACGTTTCCTGCTGGAGGATCGTCTAGTAGAATATAGCCTGCTGTAGCAACGTCTGTTGAAGTAGTAACCTGATGGAGCATCGTTTGCTGGAGTGTCGCTCGCCGTAGTATCATCCGCTGGAGAGTCGCCTACTGAACCAGCGTCTGCTGGAGTGTCGCCTGCTGGAGAATCACCTGCTAGAGCATCGTCTGCTTGCGTTTCCCCTACCGGAGCATCGTCTCCTGGAGTGTCACTTGCTGAAACATCGTCTGCTCGAGCGTTGCCTGTTGGAGGATGGTCTCCTACAATGTAGCCTGCTGGAGCATCGTTTGTTAAAGTAGTCTCCTGCTTGAGCCTCGTTTGCTGGAGTGTCACCTGCTGGAGCAACATGTAATGGAGTGTCACATGCTTAAGTATCGTTTCCTGGAGTGTCGTCTGCTGAAGCATCCTCTGCTGGAGTGTCGCCTGCTGGAGCACCGTCTGCAGGAGTGTCGCTTGCTGAAACATTGTCTGCTAAAGCGTATCCTGATGCAGCATCGTCTACTAGAATGCAAGAGTGTGGACTGCTGGAGAATTGTCTGTTGGGAGTGTAGCCTGCTGGATCGGCATCTATTGGAGTGTATCCTGCAGGTCCAACGTCTGCTGCAGTACTGCCTGCTGGACCAGCACCTGCTAGAGGGTACCCTGCTGGAGTAGCTTCTGCTTTAATATTGTCTGCTGTAGCATCGTCTCCTGGAGCGTCAACTGCTTTAGCATCGTCTGCTGGATTTTTGACTGCTGGAGCATCGTCTGCTGGAGCGTCGCCTAGAGGAGCATAATCAACTGGAGTCACGTCTGCTGGAGCATCGTGTGCTGGAGTGTCGCCTGCTGAAACATCGTCAGCTGGAGAATCCTACAGCCACCAGAGTCTTACAGACAACAAAGTCTTACAGATACCAGGTTCTTTTAGCCACTAGAGTCCTAGACACACCAGAACCTTACAGCCACTAGATTCTTACAGCCAATAAATTCTTACAGCAAACAGACACTTATAAGCACTAAAGACTTGCGGCCACCAGAGTCTTACAGCCACTAGAATCTTGCAGCGACCAGAGTCTTAAAACCACCTTAGTTTTAAAGCCATAAAAGTCTTACAGCGACCAGAGTCTTACTGACACCAGAATTTTATTGTCACTAGATTCTTACAATCATTAGAGTCTTATAGATACACGAGTCTTACATTCACTAGAATCATTCACACATCAGAGACTTTCAGTAACTAGAGTCTTGGAGACACCAAAGTTTTAAAACCACTAGTCTTATAGACACGAGATCCTTACAGCCCCCAGAGTCCTAGAGACACTTGGGTCTTAAAAACGCCAAAGTCTTACACAATATTCAATCTTAGAGATATAAGAGTCTTACAGCCGCTAGAGGGTTAAAGATATAGTCTTATAGTCACTAGAGATTAACAGCCATAAGAGTTTTACAGACACAAGAATCTTACAGGCACATGATTCTTACAGGCACTAGAGTCTTATATTCACTAGAGACTTACAGAAGAAGGAGTCTTTTAGCAACTAGATGTCTTATACACACTATAGACTTACAGCTACTGGAATCTTATAGCCAAAAGAGCCTTTCTGCCACGAGAGTCTTTCAGACACTAGTGCCATACAGCCATTAGATGTCTTATAAAGACTAGAAACTTATAGCCACTAGAGTCTTACAGCCATTAGAGCCTGTCAGCCACGAGATTCTATCAGACACTAGTGTCTTAGACCCACTAGATTTCTTATTGCCACTTTAGACTTACAGACACAAGAGTCTTAAAGCCAATAGAGTATTACAGATTTCAGAGTCTTACAGCCACTATATTCTTACAGGCAATAAAGTCTTACAACAAACAGATATATACATGCGTTAGAGTCTTACAGCTACCAGAGACTTACCGCCACTAGAATCTCAAAGCCACAAAATTCTTACTGCCACCAGAGAATTACACCCATAAGTGTCTTACAGTCACCAAAGTCATACAGACACCAGTGACTGACAGCCAATACATTCGTATAGACATCAGAGTTTTACAGCCAAAGGAGTCGTACAGAGGCTACAGCCTTACAGACACCAAAGTCTTACAGCCATTATAATCTTACAGACAACAGAGTCTTACAAACACCAAGTTCTTTTATTCACTTGAATACTAGAGACACTAGATTCTTACAGCCACTAGATTCTTACAGCCAATAGTCATAAAGCAAGCAGATACTTATAAGCACTAAAGTCTTACAGCTAACAGAGTCTTACAGCCACTAGAGTCTTGCAGCCACCAGAGTCTTACAGCCACTAGAGTCTTGCAACCACCAGAATCTTAAAACCACCGTAGTCTTATATCCATAAGAGTCATACAGCGACCAGAGTCTTACTGACACCATATTTTTAGAGTCATACAGTCGATAGAGTCTTATAGACATAAGAGTCTTAGAGCCACTAGAATCATTCACACACCAGAGACTTTCAGCCATTATAGTCTTGGAGACACCAGAGTTTTAAAAGCACTAGAGTCTTATAGACACGAGAACCTTACAGCCACCAGAGTCATAGAGACAACAGATCCTTACAGCCACTAGAGTCTTATAGATAAAGGAGTCTTACAGTCACTAGAGTCTTACAGTCAATAGATTCTTAGAAACACTAGAGTCTTATAAAAACCAGAGTCTTACAACCAATAGAGTCTTACATATATAAGAATCTTACAGCCACCAGAGTCTTACAGACAACAAAGTCTTATAGCCACTAGACACTTACAGCTGCTAGAATCTTTCGGACACCATACTTTTAGAGCCATTAAAGTCTTACAGCCACTAGAGTTTTACAGACAATGGAGTCTTACACCTACAAGATTCTTAGAGCCACTAGAGTCTTACAAACACTAGAGTCTTGCACCAAATACAATCTTACAAACATCAAAATCTTATTGCCACTAGTGTCTTACAGACCCCAGAGTCTTAAAGTCAATAGAGACTTTTTTTTTTTATGTTGAAGGCTCCAGTCACGGACAAAAGTCCACATCAAGGCCGGGCCCTAATTGAAATATAG
>JAYMFT010044595.1:0-15480 GCA_038088735.1 Panulirus argus | reverse complement strand
ACCAGGCCCACTTCTTTATATTTTCTTTTTTTTTTGTCGATTTTCTCATAATGATTTGGTTGACAATAGGATGGGATTTGAAGTTACCTAGAGACAAGTTAAAGTTCTTAGCATTAGCAATCAAGATGACTTCAGTGATATTACGTGTTGCCTCTGTTCACATTTACTCTCAACTTCCTCCTTTCACATGCTCTTCCAAACTCAGACACCAGCTTCTGCAATTTGTCACCCGTATTTTCACTATTGTTGTATTATCAACAAACAATAAAATAACTGACCCATTTCCTAAGCCCCTCATCCCCTTCGACACACATAATCTCCTTCTCTCCAAAACTCTTGCATTTACCTCCCTAACCACCCCATTCATAAGCAAATTAAATAACCATAGTGGACATCACACACACCCCTGCCGCAGACCGACATTCACTCGGAACAATTTACTCTTACTCACACTCACGCCTTACATCCTTGAGAAAAACTTCTCAGTGCTTCTAGCAGCTTGCATCCCACAACATATATATTCAAAGCACTTCCACGTGGAATCTCTATCAATTCTATCATATACATTTTCCACATCTATAGTGCCGCACGTAAATCCTTCTGTTTCTCCAAGTACGTCTTACACACATCCTTTAAATCAAACTCCTTATTCACACATCCTTTACCGCTTCTGAAACCATATTGTTCCTCCCTAATATGATGCATTGTACATGCCTTCACCCACTCAGTCAGTGCTTTCCCATACAACGTACCAGGTACACTCAACAAACTTATAGCTCTATGTGAACACTCACCTTTATGCCCCTTGCCTTTATTCATTGGCACTATCCATGCATTCCACCATTTCACAGGCACCTCACTATGATCCATATTGGAGGAAGTGAAGTGTTTTAGATATCTGGGAGTGGACTTGGCAGCGAATGGAACTATGGAAGCGGAAGTGAGTCATGGGGTGGGGGAGGGGACGAAGGTTCTAGGAACGATGAAGAATGTGTGGAAAAAGAAAACATTATCTCGGTGAGCAAAAATTGTAATATTTGAAGGAATAGTAGTTCCAGCAATACTATATGGTTGCGAGGCATGGGATATAGACAGAGTTGTACGGAGGCGGGTGGATGTGTTGGAAACGAAATTTTTAAGGAGACAATATGTGGTGTGAGATGGTTTGATCGAGTAAGTAATGTAAGGGTAAGAGAGATGTGTGGAGTAAAAAGAGTGTGGTTGAGAGAGTAGAAGAGGGCGTGTTGAAATTATTTGGACATATGGAACGAATGAGCGAGAAAAGGTTGACAAAGAGGATATATGTTTCAGAGGTGGAGGGAACAAGGAGAATGGAGGTGGAAGGATGGAGTGAAAGGGATCTTGAGCGGTTGAGGCCCGAACATGTGCGAGGGTGAAAGGTATGCACGGAATAGAGTGAAATGGAACGATGTGTTGTCAATGAACTGAACCATGGCATGTGAAACGTCTGGGGTGTGAACAAACACAAACACAAGCAGGTCTGTGCACATGTGAGTTAAGACTACATGCGAAAGGAACCTTCACTATTTCTCTGCAGTCTGATCTTTAGAAGAGGTTCGTTTCTACAGAGGTGACGCAGTTAACGACATGTTGATTGTCAGGGAAAGTTGCTGGTTCAAGTGAATGACGCCAAACATCCGCTTCTCCACCGTCCGTACCTTGAGACGCGAGACGTGCTGCAGTTTGCTTTATCCTTAGCCACCGGCCACACGAGGAGAACCATCGGTCGTATTTCTCTTTGGTACACGTCAACGAGTTGCTGGCTTGTTGGACTGTAATTACTTCATCATAACCGCCCCCGTTAATTCTTTCGTCTATTGTTTCTTTCTTGTCTCTGTATATCAATGTGATAAAGACTTACCAAGAAAAGTAAGAGAGTAATCTGTGTTACTATATTCTAATATGTATCCAACAATATGTCTGGCATATATGTATGCCAACATATCCAACATTATACTGGCAACATTTCTAGCAATATGTCTGTTAATATCTCGGCAATATGTCTAGCTATGTCTCCGTCAATATATCTGGTAATATTATCAGCAATATGCGGCAATATCTCAATAAATATGTCTAGCAATATCCCCAACAATATGACAATCAATGTGTCTTCAATATCATGTCTGGAAATCTGTCTTCAACAAAATGTCCGGCAGCATTTCTCACAATATGTCGAGCAATATGTCTCCAATAATATATTATGCAATATCCCCAATGATATGTCTGGCAATAAGTCTCAAACAACGTGTGGTGTTGGAGATTTAGAGATGGTGGAGAGGATGCCTCTATAGGGAACCTACTGGCCAGCCTAGCCTTGTGGTGATGAATGAATGGTGCTCTGAAAAGGTACAGTAATTTTACCTGTTGGCAGACGCGTTGCGTGGTCATTAGTGAGGCTGTCAAGCAATGCGTAACCACAGAACTTCAGCATTATCTAAGGAGCAGGTCTTTGACCTTCCCAGCGCCTGAGTGGTAGGTGGAGGAATATCTCTGTTGATTGCAAGGTTCACGAGGCAAGGCTCGAGTGCCTCAGTCTGAGAGGTTTAGCTGGACCTCTCTCTCTCTCTCTCTCTCTCTCTCTCTCTCTCTCTCTCTCTCTCTCTTAGTTTTCATCTTGCCTATTAAGCTTTACGGTCCCCCGCGGGAGGTGCTGGTGACGCTGGTCGACACAACCGTGACGCCAGAGTGACCTCTCCTTCCTTCCCTTCCACGTCCCGGTCGGATCCACCGAGCCACAAGACCGCCGTCCAAGTTTTTTTTACTTTCACAGATCCCGAGATGTCGACCTGTTTTCCTTTCCCTGAGACAACACAGGATTGAAAGCCGTGCGTGTTTCCGCTTCCCTGCAGGTGACATCCGCACATCCCCCGCGAACCTGATGCGGGAAGTCACAGGTTTGTTGGCCCAGATCACGACAGCATTCATGTGTGATGTTTAAAACTTTTTTTTTTATGTTAGCTGAGACGGCACGAGCAGCCGAGGCCCTAATCAAAGCCATTCCACTAACGCTATATATATATATATATATATATATATATATATATGTATATATATATATTTTTTTTTTTATGTTAGCTGAGACGGCACGGGCAGCTACGGCCCTAATCAAAGCCATCCCATTAACGCTGTATATATATATATCCTAGCCTAAGCCAGGTACCCATTTTATCGACCAAGCCCTAGGGAAGGATGAACAGTTGGGTTGACTGTGGACCGACTGCCGCAACCAGGATTCGATCCTATGTGCTCGACCCTAGGCGGCCCCGTGAATGCATCTGGGTCAGGAACGCTAACCGCTACACCACGGGTACACCATATGGTTACTTTCTCCTGCTGCCGCTCATGGCTCACCTGAGGGCAGGTGTGACGCCTCGTGACGGGTACTATGGTTCCTCGCCGTTAGCATCAACTGACGGGAGATAGTGTTACCCCGTCACGTGATTCACCTCCCGTCTTTATCCTCACTCCCTTCTGTCAGGTCCCTCTGTCTTCTGCCAGCTTGTCATATATAGTTCTGTCCGTCGTGAATCAGCAAACGGGGCAGTCAGACCCACTTCCCCCTCGGGAGTCGTGCGCCCCATGCCCACCGCTGGGGCCTTTGGGTGCCCACCTCACTTGCCTCCCAGGAGCCCACTCGTTGGACACAGAAATGACAAAATTATTCTTCAAAAGGTATGTATACATTTTCGAGTAGACTGTAAAGTATGAAGTATGGATTAAGACTCCAATGGCGCTACAGTGTGAGTAGGTGAGTCAGGTGCGGGGGGGGGGGGGGGGATGCATTACCTGAAAACCTGTCTCAGAAGGCTTGTGGGTAGGTGAGCAAACTCTTACCTATCGCTACCGCTGGACAGGGGTTCGAGCTCCGGTCACTGTACCAAATATTTTTGTCCTCGTGGACTTGTACCGTCCCCTCAGCCGCCTTTGTTAGGGTCACGCCCCGCCACCCTTCACTATCCACGATAAGTCAAGAGTTTGGTCAAGTTGCGGACCGATACAGACACTGAACCTCCGGCCACAGTGATTACTGAGACCTCCTGACTGAAAGGTGTTTGTTTACATGTCATTTGAGAGTAGTTAAAGGCTTTTAATGATGATTATCCCGTAACCTTGATAAGTTATTGATTACGAACTGATGCTCTGGGATCTACTCCATAACAAACCAAATTTTTTTTGCAGCGTATATCAGAGTATGACTGGTATACTCCCGCACGATTGCAAGTCTCCCTTCGTGTTCCCATTCACATCTTGTACAGTTGTTGGTTCCCGACCCACCTGCAGCAGGAGAGAGGCCCCAGCCCTCCTCCTCCCTGCATCCGGTAACAACAAAACTCTGTCTCACGCCATCGGAACTGAAATTTATGGAATTGAAATCTTGGCGACACGTGGCGGCCCCCGTCGCACTACCATAATACAATACAGATATTTTCTATGAAAGAAGACGACTAGAGAGAGAGAGAGAGAGAGAGAAAAGGCTCAGTAGGTTCCTTTACCTGCCTACAACAGAGGGTTCCAACGCCCTGTGCAGCTCCTGAGTCTCCACCTACAGAAGAAAAAAACACCACGACTGTTTACGGCTGTTTAGAGGAGAAAGTCTCGATCTGTGCCGAGGAATGTCGACGTTGCTTGTTCTCCTATGTTTCCTTCACGACTTCCCTTCTTGCGCTCGGGTCCTGTGACACGCTACGTGCGTCCCTCGAGCCATGACCAAAACAAGTTCCTCTCAGCAAGAACTTTTATGTCGCGAACATGAAACGAACGAGAGGAAGATCAAAAGAAGGAGGCACAGATTTCCCGCAGTGGCAAACAGCGTGACAACCCACGCTGTGTAACAGCCCTTGGCTCGTGCAGTTCTGTTCTACACTAGTCCGTGCTGTGTCTCCAACCTTGTTATGTGGGAGTGACAGAGCTTGCTACATAGCCCGTCTTGGTTAGGCTCCTTTCCGTACATGAAACACCCCGGAGCATCACGGAGCATGTAAGCAGCAACAGCTGGTAGTGCCACATCACTGTGTGAATCTGTGAGGCAAAGTTATACTTAGCTTTGGTGTGCGATATTCTATCCATCTGGTACACCGATATCTCGCTAATCTACTTTACGAGTAGACCCACGTCTCTGGTATACAGGCTAATGAGTATTCCAACATCTCGCTGGTGCTCAAATAGTATATCTAAATCTCCGTGGTTTATGGTAAGCCAAGGGCCAGGGAAAGGGGTCGGAGTACCGCCAGGAGTAACGTCGGGGATGTAGCGTCTGTGCAACCCTCCCCCTCTGTGGCGGGGTGGGCGTGGGATCAACACTGGCCAGGGAGAAGCGAACCCATGTCTCGAAGTTCCCTTCAGCCGAGGTAAGCTTAATTTCCCTCCTCGGAAATTGGGAGGAAAAGTGACTTGATTTTCACCTCAGGTTGTGGCGGGCTGCTGCCTGCCTCCAGCCACAGTGGTGGGTTTCTTACATGCTGCTGTTGTACACCACAGGTCCAGCTGACTGTACCCGGGTCAGGACCTGTGGCGTGGAGGCCCCGCAGGTCTAATGAGGTCATCTCACAGTGACGTGAGAGCACCTGGGAAGGTCATGTCTTACCACCACTGCTGACGAGGTCAAACGGAAATTGCACCCACGGCTGTTGACACGTCACTGTCAGTCCCTGTCCAGGGAAGAAGGTAGAAAGGCGGACAGGCTTACATATAGTGAGCGAAATAACGTGAAAGCAAACCGAGAACAAGGATGGACAGGAGACCTTTTACGTGACGTGATCAATACATGTCTCCCTCCTTCGTGTACGAGTCAGGATTTATCTTCAGCGAGCCTGGCATGTTGACGGTGGATGGAGGGTGGTGGTGAGAGTGATGGAGAGTGAGGGAGGAGGTCCTCCAACACTCCTTTAGTACAGGCCCCCCTCAGCTTGCCTCTTTCACCTACAGTAACCTGCGCCTGCTCCGTCTGAACCTGACCACCTCTTTCTCAAGACCTTGGATATTGCCCTCTCGTCTCGTTGAAGTGAGCCAGTCTGGGTGACATCACTCACCACCAACCACCCAACTGTGCAGCCAACAGTGCCCATCCAGGAGTGCAGGCCGTAGGTCACGCCATCATACCAAAGGGTCGTACCGTCGTGCTGAGGGGGTTTATGCTAGACCTACCACAGGCTCTGGGTAACCCCATGTATTCTTAAAGCAGGAAGATGTTTGTGTATTAGGGGGACTGTTCTCCACACGTCTGGCTGGAGCAGAGAGGACTGTGGTCCTTTAACCGATGGCTGGAGCCAAGACACACACATTCCTCCATAGTAGAGTAAGATCATATTGGGTGATAATCCCAGTTTTCGGCTCTTGATCTACGAACATCTCTGCTGACTGGAATCACCCTGGATCGGCTTACCTTGCCCGCGCTGCACAACAGCTTGAACAAAAACTTTTTCTTTATGTTGAAGGCTCCAGTCACGCACAAAAGTCCACGTCAAGGCCGGGCCCTAATTGCAAAATAGAGAGAATTAAGAAACGGGAAAGATAAAGACAGGGAAAGTATTAACGAATTTTTGAGAAAGTGAAAGACCTGTCTTTTGAAATGAGCCAGGTCATAGTTATTGGGAAAGACACGAGAAGGTAAGGAATGAAACACCTCTGGAACAAATACAACAGCAACAAAGTAAATACACTTGCCGTTTGTTTGTTAGGTTGTTGTTCAGGAGTAAAAACAGCAGAGACACTGGTCCACAGATAGGAGCCGCTGTGAATTACGAGAGTCTTAAACGAATCGACTTGATTTTGAACCTTAACGCGCTGGTTACTTGAATTATGAATTTTAGAAAACTGCCCATTGTGAACCTTAGAGCATATCTTGCTTAGTCTTTGAACCTTAAAACACCCGTTACTTTGAGTTTGAACCTTAAGGCGCCTATAACTTCAAGGCAGTTGTAAAAAATATAACTTTCACTATCATCAGTTGTTGCCAGTATTGTGTCATGCCATAGTTGCCAAAGTATTACCTTTAGTGTTAGGTTTTACCATCACTACGGCCTGTGGTGCTAGGTGTTACCATCCCTAAAAAATAACATATGCATATTGTCTTCTTGTGATGTAATAGAGAAAATGACAAGAATTTTGTATCATTTCAGACTATAAACACCATCCAAGCCGGCCAGAAATGTCATGAATGACGTGTGAGTGAGTTCGTGATGGAATGAGCCAGTCAGAGAACAGCATCACATCTGACGTCATGAACATCAGAGCAGCCAGTTAATGAGGAGCATTTCCTCTGACCCCATGAACTTTGAAGCAGCCAATTAGAGAGCAGCATTTCTTGTGACGTCATGGAACTTGGTGTCTGCTTAATGGCGTCTGGTAATAGACCGTTTACTACGATAGATGATACTAGCTCATTGCGATAGATAACACCGATAACAAACCCCTTAGCATCTGTCACTGAAATTCTACATATACAATACAACACAATATAATACAATACAACACAATACAATACAATACAATACTTTAGACTTGTATGATATATAACGTACCTGTGGACTGCCCGGTCACGCGGGCGTCAACTGTCACAGGTTCACAATTGCTCTGTGACGTCATTGCGTAACGAACGATTCTCACATGGAAGGGAAATCTATACATTGTCTATGCAAATCTTATTTTCATATTGGTACGTTTAGAATCCTTGAGGTTGATTGGAATCTATGATTGACATCAGGAGGTGACAAAATACGAGACAGTATTAATTTTTTTCTTTTTTTACAATTAATTTGGGAAGGCAGTGTGTGCCCGCTACATGCTTTAAGGCACTAAGCCTTTAGACTGAAAATATGTCAGTCAAAATTGATAGGTTGTGCCAGTAAGCGTAGAGCATTGTCTTACACTGGTGCCTGACATATATATATATATATATATATATATATATATATATATATATATATATATATATATATATATATATATACACACACACACAGAACATCTGCTGAGTCACCATGACTTGCAGTTACCACATACCTTGCGATATATGTATAAACTTGTTTGTTTCTTTGATATTTCAGCACGCTTAAGTCTCGGCCTTTATGTGATGGACAGCTAGTGAGATGGAAAACCAGTTTGGTGGCAGACTAGCGCGATGGACAGCTAGTGTGATGGAAAACTAGTGCAATGGAGAACCAGTGTGGTTAAAACCTAGTGTGACGGACAGGTATCATGTAAACTATGTGATGGACTAGGAATAGTGTGATGGATAAGTATCGTGATGGAAAGGTGATTAAAATCATATGATGGACAAGTTGTGTGATGGACAACTAGTTTGTTGAACAAGTAGCGTGAGGGACAACTAGTGCGATGGACAACATATATTTCATAAACAATTTGTAGTGTAGTGAAGATAAGAAATCCCAGTGTCTGTATCACCTTGTTAATGATACAGAAGAACATACAAGACCTCATCTGGCGAGTGTTCCTCCTGATGACAAGAACATCACACACTACGACATGGAATCCACTTGATGTATAAGCGAGAAGTGGAGATGAAATACTTAAATGAGTAAGTAGTCGCCCCATGGACGGGTGCAGTTCGTGGTTGTGAGGGAGTGTGAGGAAGAAGGCACCATGAGGCCAGGAGAGGGCATCTTTCTCCTCATTTTCCTCATCTTGGACGCCGCAGGAGGCCAGGTGGAGGCGAGCCCCAGCCCAGGTGAGTACGATGGGTAATTATTCATCAGAAGCTCAGGGCTTCAGTGTTTATCAAGAGTTTATCTTTGTCTCTCTTCTGTTTCGCTAGAGGGTGAGTCCTCCTGCCCTCCTCCTCCTCCTCCTCCTTGTCCTCCATGGGGGTAGGGGAAGAAAGACCACAGCCCACGTGCAACTAAGAAGGGCAGGGACTGAGGGTTGGAAGAACCTCCCCTCCTGTATTCCTTTCTAACATAAGGAGGAGAGGAAGGAGCCAAGTGGGGACGTTTTCCTCTAAGGCTCAGACATCTGTTCTTACCGCTACCTCGCTCACGCGGGAAATGGCGAACATGTACCTCCTGCGTGTCACCGGGGAACAGACCAGGGAAGGGGCGGCCATCACAGACCAGACACGGGGTGAGATCTGAACGAAACCTGCTACATCAGGCAGATATGATCCCACATAACATAATCTAAACTCATCTCTCATTAATCTACTCGTTATGGGAAGCAGTACTCCCCCTCCCCCACCTCATTACCCTCATTTCTGGGTCAAATTGCTTTTCAGAAGCACTTGTAAACATCTCGTGAGTGTGGTAACGATCAGACCCAACAATGCAGTCTTTTGCTGTCGTGTGTGTGTGGGGGGCGCTGTGCTTGCTGGGCCGCCCGGCAGTTTGCGTTCGCTGCATAATTATTATTACCCGGGCCATGAGGGGTAATTATGTCATACAGTTTGGCCAAGTTAATGTATATGAGCCGTAGTCGCTCTAGAACCACTATAGTCTAGAACCGCATTGGAAGCACTCCAGAACCACTCTAGGACAATTTTAGACTCAGTATGGAACCGTTTTAAAATTATTATAGAACCAGTATGGAAACATTGTATAACCACTTAGAACCAGTCTAGAACGCACCATACCTGTCCCAGAAACATCTCAGAACATTTCTAGAGGCAGCATACAACTATTGAAGAAGAAGCGTAAGGCGGCTGCCACAGAGGCTGTGGTGGTGGTGTGTGGCAGGTGGTACGAGCCGAAGGGGTCGGGGGTTGGTGGGTACCGACGGCCTGACGCTCGACTTCCAAACAAGTCAGGAAAGTTGTTGTTGTTGTTGGCCGTGTTGGGATTCCCGTGGCCCGCCGCCCCCGGGGCTTCTGCGCGGACCCCAGGCCCTGCCATGACCACACCGCCCGAGTCACTGTTGCTGGGCACGAGTTAAATACTTGGATGTAACAGTGTTTGGTATGCTCGAACGTCCATGAAGGTCAGGGATGTATATAACGTAGTTCGTATGTAGTTCTGTGGTCCTTACGTCCGCATGTACACAAAATATACATATCTATGTTGCGTGCCCTTGATAACAACCTGAAGAAAACGTTCGGAGTGCTAGGAGGAGGGATCCTACAGCAAATGTGCAGAGGCGACTCAGGATCCATCTTATTTTCCTATTTCCCAAATGCTTTTTTCACGATCCACCACTCCTTCACGTCACCCGTGACCTGTGACCTGTGGCGACGTGTGTCCGGTTGACCCAGGCTGTGTTGTCCTCTCTAGAGGGAAGAGGTTGCCTGAGTCGTGATGAATATTATATGATATGAACGACAGCCAGGCGCCCAGACCTGCCTTGCTGGAGGGAACGCTCTAACCATCGACTTGTAAAGTATCTTTTTTTTTATGAGAGTTTACTTAGCGCACGTTCACTTGACCTACAGGTCATAACTCTTATTATCATCGCCAGCGCTTTATGCAGCTGGTGGACTGAACTAGTGGACTGTGCTGCTAAAGATGTGTCAGCTCGAAGGAATATGGCTAGCAATAGAATGAAGCCGGGGACTGAACCAGGGTCTGACACACAGAGACTGAATGAATCCAGAACTTGAAGCACTGTAGGAGAGAGACGTCCTGGGGGAGAACTGTCACCAGAGCTCCCCATCAATACACCCCAGGACTGGAAAATGATAGTGCATCGGGAAAGGTTTACTACATCCACAGGTCGTGACAATTGCCATCAATGGTTCGTGCGGGAGTGACCGACTCTGGCTGGATCCTGCGGGCCAGGACGCCCTTCCCTGCTGGGGGTGCGTGACGGCAGCTCTTGACCAGTAGCAATGGGACTCTTGGTGAGTAATGGTGTCGTATCTGTCACTCCCGCCTCCACCATCTCTGTCTCTCGTAGATCCCTCTGTTATCTCTTTAGCCTCCCTGGCCGGCGTCTCGTACAACTACCTCTTATCTCTACTGTAGTCTCGCCGGTCACTTGCCTCGTAGATCTATCTCTTATCTCTCTTGTAGGCAGCGCTATGACTCCCTTGGAACCAAAATTGGTTCCGTCGATGAAGATGTGAGCTGTCTACCGGGTCCTGGCCCTTTCATCAGGTCCTGACCCTTTGACCTCACCCTTAAGACTAGGGCATCATTTCTAAGGGCCGTATCGTCATGTTCATCAAGGGCGGTCTCATCGTTTTCAGGGGTCGTGCCGAAGTGCTCAAGGGTCGTGCTTAAGGGGTTAAAGGTGACGAACGGCATCACCGGGTCTGGCCCTCAGGTCACAGTCCGAGCGGAGGCGACGGCAAATCTGTTGGGGTCAGGTCGAGTCATTTGGACGCATTCGGGAAATACCGCACGGACGTTTTGTTTGACCTTGTATCAGCGGTCAACTGCTCGTTCAGATCAGAGTTGAAAAAATGTCTATTAATCCACAAAAGAAGGGCTTATCTTGCTGAAATGTAAACGTCAAATGCAATTTTGCAAATTACTATCTTTTACTGATAATTTAATCGTTTCAGTTTGCCCTAAAAATCCTAGATTATATATTTTTTCCCACTGCTTTTTCCTTTGAGCGGCAACTAATAAGCCTTTAGTCTAAGCTTTGATTCACCTTTTTTATATTCACATTAATACAAAAAAATCGTTTTTGAGTTCGGAAATGAAATATCACATTCATATCTTGGTGAATATTTTCTTTTGTGAGTTTTTTGATGTAACAACGAATGTTTAAGCCCTTGATCATAACGGTACGATCAAGACTACGACGGTACGTCCTTAAACACGGTGGAACGACTCTTGAACGAGATGGCATGACCCTTAGGTGAGAGGGACTGGTCATCAATTTGACCATTAGGGATAAGGCCAAACATCAAGCCACCACGCAAGGGTTGTACCGTCGTCCTCAAGGATCGTACCCTTATTCTCATGGATCGTACCGTTATTCTCATGGATCGTACCGTCGTCTTCATAGATCGTATCGTCGTGCTCAAGGGGTTGCTTATGAGAACTATTCAGAAATAAAATGCAATTCTTTTATATTTATAGTTTATCTTAACTTTCGAGGTAACAGATGTGGTCGTAACACTTACAGGACTTGCTCTGCCACTCAAGTGGCACTTGCTTGAGCACTCGTCGTGCCATGAGGGAAGGTGGTATCACTCTTTCCACTCATCATCATACTCAGGTTCAAGGATTACCTCAAGTAAATGCACCCTCCTGTCTCAGGGTCAGTGGTGCTGCACCGTCTTCCGTGCAGTGAGAGAGGTGGAAGGAAAGGAGCCATAAGGAGTGGTTAGGATTAGTATCAAGGGGGGATTAAAAGGATGGGGTAATCCCCCAAGTGCCGAAGTGTCGGAGAAGCTGAAACGAAGAAGAAAACAAAAAAAAGTTTGAGACGGAGAAAGACTTTGGGAAGTTGTTTACAAGTTGCAGTTGAAACCAAGATTGGAAAAGTGGGCCGGGCATAGTGTATGGCCAAGGGGGTGGAATGATCATGGTGGAAGCTGTGGAATGGTCGAGGGTGCATGTAGATTGACCAAGGGGGATGGAATGGCTTAGGGAGTGTAATATGACTAAAGGGTCGTGGAATGATTAAGGGGACGCTGTTCGACGAAGCGGATCGTGTGGAATGACAAATCAGGTGCGACAAGACCAGTGGGATGTGGAATGAGTAAGGAAGGGGCGTGTGGAATAACCAAAGGAGGCGTGCAGTATGAACAGTAGGGACGGGGAATGACTGAAGGACGTGTGGAATGACCAACGAGGTTGAGTAACGAGTACAATATACTGGTCTCTCTACCTCCATTGATCTACCTGCGTGTTTGGCTATCTACCTTCAGTGGATACTCAGTTCCCACACACAGGGTGACACTGGTTGCTTAACAACCCAATTGAGGCGTAACGAAAACAGTTTGGCAACAATGACCTACCGTGCTTCACACTGTGCCATAGTTGCCATGAGATGATGAATGACGCGAGGACTTCTTGACGTCCTGGTGCCATGCCAGACAAGTTGCCACCAAGGTTGCCAATGACATATATACTTCTCAACACTTGTGCCATGCTAGACAGACATGTTGCCATGACGCCGTAGAGGAACCTCCTGTTGCTGTTGCCATACCTTGCCAGAGTGTAGCATCTCACTTTCAGTTCCAATGGCCAAGGAATATTCAAACAGACATTTCACGCTAGTTGGGGAAAGGTTGCCATGGTCTCTGGATTTCCGGGAGAAAGAAAGGTTGCCAAGGCTAATGACCTACTAAAAGAAAGTTGCCATAGTCGCTGGCTTGGTAGAGAAAAGTTGGTATGGTCCCTGGCTTGCTGTAGGAAGGTTGCCATGGCCACGGGTTTTATAACTCCAGGAAAGTTACTAGAAAGTTTTTCTTGTTAAGAATTTTGGGTCTATATGCAAATGTTGATCTAAGAAGATGTAATATGTATTATAAATGTGATGCGGCATATGCGGTGCACACACACACACACACGCACACACAACCTCCCCGTACAGTAAAATAAATGGGTCCCTACTATTGTAGAACTCCTTCCCCGGACAGTACAAGAGATGGGACCGACAACTGTAGAACTCCCTCCCCGTACAGTGCACATATGTAATCCCAGCTAGGAAATCACACTTTTCAAAAGACAGTAATATCCAGAGACTCGCTCGCTCCTCCCTGGGTTGGCCGGTGACCTTCCCTGGCCACAGCTGTCCTCGGCCGGTCGACATCCTCACTCTGAATATTTCTCTCCTTTTCCAAAGACGATTCTATATCAGTGTGATAACCGGTTTGCCACAGTCTACGGATGACAAGTTTATAAGTATTTCAATTGGAAAGTTCCAAACTTAGGTCATAAATGCCTTGAGCACAGCCATACGACCCTTGAGCACGACGGTACGACCCTTGAGGACGACGGTACGACCCTTGAGCACGACGGTACGACTCTTAAATACGACGTTACGACCTTAGCAGCGTTGTACTAAGATTCTGACTTCTTTTCTACGTTGAGGACTGAGAGATGGGTACGGAGGCACGGGTAGCAACACATGGCTGTATTGCGTAAGTACAAAAGGAATGAGACAATATAAGTGTTGCAGGGAGTGGCAAAAAGGTGAGATGAGGTCGGCAGGGTCCTCGTGGTGGTCGTGTGGGTGCGGGAGGTGAGGCAGGAGTTCCTTGGGTGGCTGTTGGATCTCGTGGTGCTTCTGAAGGTGCAGGAGACGGAGTTCGAGGTCCTGAGTCATTGGACTGCTGCTGTTGTGCTTCGCTGCAGGAGGCGAGGCCGCAGGTCACGTGGTTCAAGCTGATTATCGAGACAGGTCGTGGTGATATCCCTAGTAAGTCCAGCTGAAGGGGCAGGAGTCAGAGTACTCGGGATGAGGCACCACAACATCCCTGCAGGAGAGTGATTGATGGTCCAGGAGTCACATGGCGGATGTCTACATGTATCCGACACGCCTCGTTGTTCAAGAGCCAGTTGACTGCTTGAGTGACTGGTGACACAGTATTCAAAAGCTGAGTGGACGTGGTCGCCAGGCACGTTACAGTGGGCCCTTGGAGGATGACAACCCTCTCATAGCCCACAGCCTTCTTGACTATGAGCTGAATGGTAGTGCTGGGTCATAGGAGGTCACACATCGTCACTGTTAGTTTTCAGTGAGGGACCAACAGTGGATCAGGTGTTGGTTACGCATGAGTATATCACGCAGTGGATCGGGTCTTGGCCAGGTTGTGTATATCACGTGGCAGTTTTATCTCATGATCCACCTCTTGAGAACTCAAGCGCCACTGAAGCTGGTAACGCTACAGATCCTTGAGCACGACGGTACGACCCTTGAGCACGACGGAACGACTCTTGAGCACGACGGTACGACTTGTCATCTCTACGACACGACCTCTGGGTGTGGATGTGAGAAATATTTCAATTAGGGCCGGCTTTGATGTGGACTTTTGTCCGTGACTGGAGCCTTAAAAAAAAAAATCTTAATGGTCATGTTGAAAGACACTCCATCATCCTCAGGGTCATACCGTCCTGCTCAAGGGTTATACCGTCCTGCTTAATGCTCATACCGTCCCACTCAAGGGGCATACGTCCTGCTCAAGGCTCATATTGTCCTGCTCAAGAGGTCGTAGGGTCCTAGTCAAGGGTTGTACTGTATCGTCGTTCTTAGGGCCGTAGCGTCGTACTCAAGAAATGTACCGGTATCGCTTGAGGGTCGTACTGTCGTGTATCATCAAATGGATATAAAGAAAATATTCAGCGAGAGAAACGCTGGTCAGATGAGAGGGTGACTCGGGTGGTTAAGAGTGAGGAGGTCTTTGAGTTCCTCGCTGACTAATTAAGGCAGTTGGCAGCACTGCTCATTAAAGGAGAAGTCCTGACCCAAGTTACTGGCAAACTTGTCGTGTACTTGACCACGCAATTTACGAGTTTTTATTGCTCAGTGTGTGTGTGTGTGTGTGTGTGTGTGTGTGTGTGTGTGTGTGTGTGTGTGTGTGTGTGTGTATGCTATGAAAAACTTACTTTTCCA
>JAYMFT010044584.1:0-15480 GCA_038088735.1 Panulirus argus | reverse complement strand
TATATATCATAAGTGTGTGTGTGTGTGTGTGTGTGTGTGTGTGTCTGTCTGTCTGTCTGTCTGTATGTATGTCTGTGTCTGTGTTTTATAAAAAGGTTAGTACTGCACTAGTCACTATCTATAAATGACACACTGGATTACCTCACAGATACTGCTATGTAAAAAAAACAATGTGCAATTATGCATTATTACAGGAAGCTGCAGAGGTTCTTTGCCTTCTATGTAAATTACCACGCCCCTCTTATGACAAGTACTTAGAGCAAAATACTATATGTTTCCTATGTACATTATTTGATTATGGGTCCTAGTCTTCGTAAAAGATTTACATATTTCCAAAGAGGCGGAAGAGAGAAAAATAAAAGAGTTAGTCCAACTAAACGTACAGACAGCTAATGAGAAAGTTCCAAAGATGTGGTACCAAACAAGGCGAACTAGACCTCTAGCATCCACAAACATTACGAAATAAACATTGAGACCAAGTGAAAAAGTAATTGCTGTGGATAATCAATGTGTCTACCTGGGTATCTGAAATGAAATTACCTGTGAAAGAAACGCGTCCATGTTAGCCACCGAACTATGAAATGACACTGGAACAATTGTTCCTGTATTTTTAAGTGTCGTAATTTATTTTTTAAACCTAGTTATCACCATTGGTCCACACATAGTGTTAAGTTGCTGCTGCCGTATGTCTTCTATGTACATAACTTGTGTGTGGCTGTGAGTCTATCTCTATCTATCTCTCTCTCTCTCTCTCTTTCGGAGACGTTTTAAAAACAATGTACAATTATCACCCCAAAGTCGATATAGATCAACAGTTAGAATCTATATATGTGTGTGTTTTTTTTATAATAACAGAGAAAGTCATCACCATTGTAGTATAGTGTTTTTTTTTCTGTGCGTCACAGTGTGAGAGAAAGAAAGGTTTAACTGCGTCACAAAAGGCGTCAACAGACTTCTCGAAGGTGAGCAACAACCGCTACAAACATTATCGCCTAAAGTAGCACAAATGAGAGTGATTCAAAATAAGCGCATTTTATTCCCAACATGTATGTACAACTGGACAATTAATAGCTATGGCAGAGGAAAGAAAGAAAGAGGGGAGAGGTGGGGGGGGGGGAGAGGAAATGATAATAAAAAAAGGGAGAAAAATAGCTAAGTAGCAGCTTCTTCTTGGGAGCTAAAGTGTCAACTGTATTACGACGACAGTGAGGGAAGGGCGGGAAAAAATATATAGAGAGGAAGCAAGTTTGGCTTCGCCGCTCGAGCCTTAACAACAAGAAACGTGATGGTTGATGGAGAGTGATGCAAGGGGGGGAACAAAGATGAGGTTTCTTGATTTGGTGAGTTTTTCGCCCGAGAGACGTGTAATGTGCGTTTTGGGAGAGAGGAAGGAGAATAGGAAAGCAGGTCGGTCATGGCCCCTAAGCGTTGGTCAGGGGGCTCAAGGAGGCTCCAGCACCTCCCTGAAGACCCTCTCGCTGCTCCTCCTCTCTTCCTCCGGGTCGCCGGGACCCCGTCTCCGTTCGCAGCTCCTGGGTAAGGGGTGCTGCTGTGCGGGATGTCTCCTCCCGAACGTCTCGCGTCCCGAGATCGTCTCCGACGCTGTCGTTGACGCGTACCTGCTCTCCTCCTGCTCGGAGGAGCTCTCGTGTGAGGTGTGCCTTCTGGCCCCGTGTTGCCTGTGGCTTCCTGAGAAGGGGCCGCCCATATCCCTGACCTCTCGCTCGTACGGCCTCCTGGTCGCCGAGTGCCTCGAGTCTCTCTGCTGGGACGAGTCTCTCCTGCGCCTGCCCTCGGAGATCTCCCGGGACGAGAGCCTCTCCCTCGGTCTCCTGTGTTGGCTCTCGGCGTGCCCACCCGGTGGGTGGTGAGGAGGAGGGGCCCCTCCCCGCCTTCTCCTGGGAAGGATCTCGTCGTCCGACTTCCTGTGGCGCTCACCCTCGTCGTGAGGATCCTCTGGACGTATGTTATTATCACAGCCTCTTCCTCTGGCCTCCGCACAGAAGGTCTGTAACTGTATTTGATCGCTGTAGCTCTCGTAAGGTATCCTCTCCTCTCTCGTGTCGAGTGGCATAGCCTGCAGAGGGACGAAGCTCCTCTCCGCGTCACTCTTGGTCTGCTGATGCAGAGAGTGCAGAAGAGGGAGTGGCGTGGAGCAGTACCCGCTAATGGTGTCTTCAGGACCCGTACTTTCTATCACAGTATCGACTAGACGGTGGCTCTTGGCTCGATGCCTTGGGGTGACGTCGAGGTCGTCAGAGCCTCTTCTGCGGTCTTGGCTGCTTCCCTGTTTTCTCCGGCTCGCGTATTTCTGCTGCTGACAGACTCGATCCTCGACCCTAGGGTAGTGGTGCCTCCCTTCTATCACCGAATCTAAGGTCGTCTTGGCCTCCAGGTGTTCTTGCGATCTCGACCTCTGACGTTGTTTCCTTTTCCTTGGAGTGCCTGGGGCGTCCCCCTTCATGCTTTTCAATCTCACCTCCTCCACCTGTCTGTCTCTGTTTATCCTCGCTAGCCTCTGTCTCTGCATTTCGATCCTCTCTTCCCTCCGCCTCCCTCCGGTCGCCCGGCCGTCAGCAGCAGCGTGGGGAGTGTGTTTCCTTGAGTCATACAGTTCCACGACGTCTTCCGTCGCGTCCCCACCGACGAGGTCCCCTAAGGATCTCCTCTCCCACCTCTCCTTGGGTCCCTGCGGCCGCGCCGGGACCTCGTGTTGGGGCACCTTCGAGAGCTGGCGGAGGAGTTCGTCCCGCTGGCACTCGGCCTGCCGAAGTCGTGCCCTGAGTTGCCTCTCTGAGTCCTGCCATAGTCGCCACAGGTCGGCCTTCGTCACGTGACGCAGATGGTCGGAGTTGACCATCTCACAGCCTGCTGAGGGGAAGGAAGGGTTTAGTTTAATACTTGGTAAGAATGTGGAAAATATCAGTATAATGACCCCAAACTTGCCTAAAGCTACCATAAAGATACGTTATGTATAAGAATCATGTAAGGAATAGTCTTAATGATCACAATAATCAGGATAATGACCCAAGAAGAGATAGCTAGAACCTAAAATAAGTATAGTACAATATTGATATATGCATTTATCTAAGAAAATGAGGCTTTGAGCCTCACCTGCCCCAGGATATCGGCTCATAGCAGAAAGCTAGGGCATCTGGGACTGTCTAATCAGCTGAAACAGACACATACCACAAGAGCCACCTACTAGGTGACTGATAACGTACCAGGAGAGAGAGCCACCACCAGCTGCAAAGACCCGGAGGACCTGAGCGCTGCCTGCTGTGACAGTGGGACTAGACGCACGCCCTCGTAGCTTATCTCCCCCGACGCTTCTCCAGCGATGGCCTCCATGTCCTCCAGAGACCTGGTGCTCCAGACGGCGTCGTCGGATGTCTCCGAGGGGTGCATGACACCCGGGGAAGGTACTGCCGAAGGCGTGGTCGTAGTCCGAAGGGAGGGAGAAGAGAGGTGAATGATTGGGTTTGGGATACTCCCTCCTCTGTGCCGGAGGCCGTTGGCTGTTTCGGTCATGACGGGGTAGGTAGGGTCACCCAGCGTGCTCTCCCTAATGCTGGACGCCCCACTGCAGGGGAAGCAACTGCCCTCGTTGGTCTTGCGGGCCTGCCGGACGCTATCCTGTCTCTGGAGGCAGTTGAGGCAGCCCCCAGAGGCCTTGCGATGGCTAGTCTCGCCTCCTCCCTGAGCTGAGCAAGAACACACCTCACACTCCGCGTTACCCTCAGTCGCCGCCCTGTACGCCTGAGCGTCTTCCAGTTGCTGGTTTAAGTTGTTGGCCTCAAATGCCTCCTCGGGGTCGCTGACTCTAAGAATGATAATCCCTGAGCCTGAGTCGTCTTCTTTGGCCTCGCTTTCCTGGACGCATCCCTTAGTGAGCTCGGGTTCTGAGCCCCCTAGAGGAAGGGAACTGTTGACCACGATGATGCCTTCGGAGTCTTCAAGAGGGTCAGGTCCCGGGATGTAGTCTATGGTGATGGGGCCTTGGGTGTTGGTGGTGGTGAAGGGAGAAGGAGGAATTGGAGTGGTCTCCGGGGCGTGGAAGGGAGTAGAGCCCCCTTTCTTCGACCCTGCTGTTATCGTTGTTGTGGTCGACACGGGCACCGCCTCCTCTTTCTCCGCCTTTTGTACTCTGTCCAAGTAAAGTTGGCATTAGGTGAAATAAGACATTGTCCATTGTATCTGAAATCATATACGTATCACGCCGATGTACAGTCTCTCAAAAAAGTATCTGCCTCCCGGCCCTGAAGTTTCTGAGGTTAAAACTTAATTTCGCTGCCACCCTGATGCAGTTGATAACTGCAACAGGGTGGCAGCGAAGTCAAGTCTTGATATGGGTCGATCAGTTGTAGATTATCAGAAACTTCAGGGCCGGGGGGGGGGGCAGATACTTTTTGGGAGAATGTACAAATACCAGATATTCTAATCGTATGAAAAACGTTCCTGTAGTGATATCTAGATCGTTAAGATAAAGCTACTGAATTCGTCTAGATTGCTTAACAATAGTAAATACATAGCTTTTGATGCAATGAAATAAATAAGCTCACCATGGATTACAGGAGAGTTAAAAGGAATCATTAAGATTTCAAAGTAAACATGTTCACTCATGAATAAGACACAGAAATTATGACAAAGATGGTGTATAGATCCGTCATTAGAGGATGGGTGAGCTGATGGTTTCAGAATGTTGGAGAATCAGGGAAGAATGATTAATGGACATGAGGTAAAGACAAAGATAAGGGATAATCACTGAAATCTGAGATGATTAGGTACAGCTCGACAGAAACCCCCAATGTAAGAAAGAAAAATATTTCTTTTTGTAAACTGTGATAGAAAACTTATGATAACAAATGAAAGTGAAAAAATGAAAACTACTTTACTTGAAGGAGAAAGAAAGAAAAAGAATTGAGTAGGAAGAATGGAACTTTCTTTTACAGCCCACTCGAACAAAAACTGTGATTTCGCGTAACAGATATCAATTCGAGACTACAGGAAAATATCTGGTTGAGTGGAAGAATTAGTTGATGTGTGGAAGGACTCTCCATATGACTGGTTCTGTTAACTCTTGCTTGGACGCTGCTCAAGAAGGTCTTCCTGGATGGTGTACATTGTCTCAAAAGATTCTTTCCATGGGGTACGTTCTTCTAGTGAGTCCTACCTGGTTCAGCAGGAGTGTTGGTTTAGAAGGGAAGTTATTTGACGTTCCAATACGAAGGAAAAATGTCTTTGAAGAGAAGGCATTGGGAGTAAAGCGGACTTTCACGAGCAGCATTCAAGCAGTAAAGTTAATAAATAAAGCAAAGACCATCCCAGCGGAGGATCTTAACAAACGAGGAATTAGGTTTCCAGGGGTGGGTGAACACCTCCTCCCAACCCTCTCCCTCAAAGCCATTTGGACCTCCAATCATCTTCCTCCCTCCCTATACGTAATTTGGCCAATTCAAAACTCTTCAGATGATATCAGTTTCATTATCAGACTTGCCATTTTAAGAAAAGAATATATAGATATTGTTGGAGGAAAGGGGAACTAGCTGAACAGAATTCTAAGTCTTTGTTAAAGGAAAACACAAGATGAGTACTTAGAGGTTTTTGAATATGAAGAACCAAACCTTTAAAGTGACGAATCTGAAGAATGGAACACTTAAATTACAAACGAAGAAGGTGCTAAGAAAGAAGGTTATGATGAAGAGGGTTGACAAGGGTCTAGAGGTCGGGGAACTTTCTCAACAGAGGTCCTATCCAATGCTCAGCAGAAAATACACTAGGAGAACTTGGTCAAGAAAAGTCCTCTCACCTTCTGATTTCTTGGATCATCTCGAAGAACTGCGCTTTACTCTTCCTTCTCCGTCTTTGTTCGTTCTCCTTCTGGGAATAAAGTATCTTTATCACACAACAAAATCTATGTCCAAATTTGATATCAGGTTTTATTTAACACAAACATAACGAGGAAACCTTTACATATTATATCTTTCTCCTGATTTTCTTAGACTTTCATGCAAGGAAATGATTAATTGCATGCTTTTATAATTCTATCATGATATATATCACAGGATAATTCATTAATTATTCAAATATCTTTTTCATGAAGTTGTTGTATCAGCAGATGTCAAAAACCATTATACAGTTTTGGCTTGAAAACAGCTTAGCCATTGTTCCCTCACCCACTGTACACTGGAGAGTATCATCGTATGCAAATTTAATGTGTTATGATTTATATGCTAATTTAGGGAAGGTTTGAGGTGCCGGAAGTTAATTGTGTTACGAAATTAGTTAATTATCTAGAGCCGTGGACGTAAATATTAATTACATCGGGTATGGAAGGTACTGGCTAATTGGTACAGCGAGGCTTGCGATGTTCACAGTGTATCTGTCAAGGATGGATGATGTAGAGTTTAGGGATACTACTTGACAGCTCTCTCATTACAGGATCATCGCTACAACTGGTAGGACTACTCGCATTACGATTCAGACGACCTTCGATGCAGTTAATAGAGGTCAAGCTCTTGGATAATAGATTAAGTGACTTGTTAACCTCAGATCAATGACTATTTTGATTAATGAATCATCCCTATCTGATTGAAGCTCTTGTCATTCTGTCATACAATGGGTCTAAGTAACATATTCTGTTATGATGCATCGTGTATCATGTAGAACATCTACTTGGGACCACAATCCAAGCCCTGTATGTCATGTAGATAGCTACAGAGGTCCAGACACCACGCAAGAATACAGCTGAAGAAGTGACTGACCTCCTTGCAATAAGCTTCTTATGATCGGGAACTTCTAAAATTAGTTCTGGTACAACTTGCTGCCAGGGAACAGACAATACAGGATTGATGAAAGAAAGGCTTAAGGATACACACGTTTCGGAAGTCGACTGAAAAGAAGATTGAACGCGCAAGTTTCGTTTTAAAACGAAATTTACAGTTTTGGTCGAGTTTTGTTCGCCAAAACTGAAAAATCTTATCTACTTATCATTTTTAGAATATAATTCTATCAACCTCTGGAAAAGCGAAAATAAGTACGACGGATTATTCTTAAGAAACTAGTTTTCAACTCAGATTTAAGTCTCCTGCTCGGAGAAACCCAATGCAGTCAGATTCGGGAAATTTTCCTGTTCACATTTTGCTACAGAATTTTCCTGGCAGTATACTATCGCTATACTGTATAATGTACAGTCTCCCAAAAAAGTATCTGCCCCCCGGGCCTGAAATTTCTAACACTCTACAGCTGGCCGACCGAGAATAAAACTTAACTTCGCTGCCACCGTGATGCAAGCTACAACTGCATCAGAGTGGCAGCAAAGTCAGTTGTTAATCTTGGTCGGCCTGCTGTAGATTATTTGAAACTTCAAGCCCGGGGGCCCGATACTTTTTTGGGAGACTGTACCTTCTCAGATATTTTTTCCTGCCCTCCGCTGTGGCAGATGGAGCGGCGGTGGGTGGGGAAGTGCCATTTGCGTCATTATCCTGTCTTTCTGACAAATACGATCACAATATTAGGACATTACTAGAGGCTTCAGGAAGAGGCCTTCCACCATACCTTTTTCAAAAGACATTTGGAAAAGGCACATCGACCTTACCCTTCTAACAGGCTTCTGAAGGAAGATATGTACGACCTCCCCTTTATTTTCTTAGATTCCTAAAGGAAGAGATCTACGACCTTATCCTATTAACAGACCTCTGAAAAGAGAGATCTACGACCTTACCCTTTTGACAGACTTCTGGAAGAGGCCCATTATCTGTCCTGTACGGAGATTGTTGACGAGTTCCTTGGCTGAGTGATGGGGTGACACTAGCTCCACACAGTTGGTGAACTTGTACAGTTTCTGTAAAGACAAACAGTTCGTTACATCTCAAGCACTGTACATCCCGATAAAACGAGATAAAGAATGTACTCTAAACAGGAGTTAATGAAATTAGAGGAACAAGAGACTTACAATTAAAGATTATATGAACGTATTGGTAAGAGGGACAATGGAAGAGGGAGGTATACATTTATACATACATACAGCGTCCAAGGAGAAAGTGTTAATGATAAATGGATGCATAGAATATGTGTATAGGTAAGCCTTTGTATCAATGACACTTTGAAGACAATTATAAACAAGAAAATGAAAGGTAAAATGATAAGAAGATACAAAGAAGAAAATGAATGATTTACTTCCGGTGAGTAGGAGAAAATGTAATATACCTTATATATTGACGAAAAGCAAAGACTTCGACGCTATTTGCCACACTTTTAAGAAATGTTTGAAACTACGACTCTCCCAGCACTGTGTCTTTACTATGCCAGGTTCGGGGGTTCGAGTATTTGCTACGTCAAAGACGTATCTCTGATGATATTAGTCATTGTTTACATTTCAACAGTATGGTAACGTAGGACGGACGTCAGGTTCAGTCGCTAAAGTACGTTTTTCGTTTCTTCGTAGAAAATGGGATGCGTTATTCATTGAAAATGGGAAAGGGAACCAGCAGCTAATAGGAGACCCGGATGACCCCCTAATAGCGCGTTAACGACCCTCACGACACTATATTGTGCAGTGAGACGACGACCCTTACGACCCTATATATATATGTCTCTGACCCCCACGGGTCGTTGAACTACCGCCAGCCATTCTCTGGCAACAACAGCTTCGTTCAGAATCAACAGTATTTTACTGGGATTAAAAGTCATATATATTTTTTCCCAATGTATACTCGTTTCTTTTCTACTTTAAAATTGTTTGCTGATTTGTGGACGTTCCAGGTATCCATCACAAGTAATGATGTGTCCTGGAATTGGTTATTTTCTGGATCACCATCGCTTTAATTCCAGGTAGTCCTATTTTCATTAACTCGTTCTGTGATTTACTGTATTTTTTTAGGGGGAGTTGAATCACTTGCAGCTGTTCAGGTTGTTATTATGCCATGGATCTGAATATTTTGGAGGATTTTCTCTTATTTTATTATTCATCCGAAGTCAGCTTTGGTACATCTGTTCGTTAGTGGTTGTAAATTTGGGTGATCTATTGTTGTTAGAAAATTCATTTGGATTCAGTAGGCCTGAGAGTAATCTGTGTGTGTGTGTGTGTGTGTGTTGTGTGTGTGTGTGTAAGATATGCCTTATCATTTTTTTATCTTTAGACGCAGCCTGAAGCTATCTTATACTGTGATTCACTTTTAATTGAGATTATATGATCAGAGAAGGGAAGAGGGAAGGATTAGATGAGTGATTGGTTAAGGAAATCAATTACCTGGATTCTCTTGTGATTAGGTAGAGATCAGCTAATGAGCAGGTTGGTGTAGAGACCTGCTGAGGCTCGTGTGGTAGAAAACAGCTGGTGGAGGGTGTAGTAAACTGCATGTATGTAGAGAACTGATGATACACACTTGATAAATATTCCTAGCGGGGTTAGTCGTGTGTATTCATGGTTTGCTATCCTAACTTTGACAGAACATAGCCAGGTTTAAAATAAAATCATTGTAAACTTGTAAATAATTTACGTTTTATGACATCAAGAACGAGAAACGAGTAAAATCCTGTGATGGAAAAAAAGAAATGAATGAGTATTGATTCACGACACTCATACTTGTTTGAGGCGAGACGGAGAAGAGATGATATGAGATGAGGTTAGAAGCACCTCACCTGACTGAAGAACATGAGATTCCTGTTCCGCCAGAGGGACTCCTTCGGCTTCGTCCTGAGGGAAGGGAGGACATAGCGGTACACCACGTGTTCCAAGATGAGCAGGAAGAACCCCAGGCCTATGCCCAGGGTGAGCATGAGGAAGACCCCAGCGACGGTGCTGATCTCGAGGGCCTGAGGCTTGTAAATGTCAGCCGACAGTCTGAAACAGGGGAGCTCCCCGTACCACTTGTGTTTGAGGTGGTCTATGTGGCCCGAGGCCAGGTACCGTGCCAGGATGGTGTTGATCTTCACCTGCAAAGAGGGGAGGAGAGTCAGTCAGTACACCCTGGGGGAAAGTGGGGAGGAAAGGAAGGGGAGGAGTCGTAAGAATTTGCCTGGGAGATAGAGAGAGAGATGTTAGGGAGAAGAGTAAAAAGTGGGTGTCCGGGATATGAGGTATGGTTCGTGTCTGGAAATGGTGGGAAATGAAGTATACTTGGAAGAGGAGAGAGATAATGCCTGGAAGAGACACAAGAAGAGTTTAGGAAGATAAAGACTGAAAGTCTGGAAAGTAAACGAAAGGGAGAGAATGAGAGAGAAAGAGGGAGGAGAGAGAGAAGATAAGAGCAGCTTCAGACGGTACCAAAGGCATAAAATGGATAAGTAAAACAACATTTCTGTATACCAAGACATTAAGCCAATGTAATATCCTGAATTCTAGACCCCGAGTATCATTTCAGGTTCCTTTATACTGGCCTGGTCTTTGACCTGACCTCGTTGGCTGGCTGGGTTCAGTATCTATTAGACCTATTGTAAAAGAAGCTGGGATACTTGTTCTCCAGTTGGTGAAGTTCCCTCCTTCATGCTAAACTTCCCTCAACCAGCTAAACTTCCCACCACAAGCAAAACTTCCCCCCAACAGCTAAACTTCCTACCACTAGCCAAACTTTCCTCCAACAACTAAACTTCCCTCCACCAGCTGAACTTCCCTCCACTAGATAAACTTCTCCCACAGAGACCGATCTTCTTTTTATCTACTAAACTTCCTCTTTATTAGCAGAACTTCCCTTCACCTGCTAAGCTTCCCTGACGTCACAGACAGAATAAGTAAACCTCCAACTTTTGCTGTCTAGAATCGTAAAATATATCAAGAGACGCTCATTAACATCTTTGGAGTTAATTTAAAAAACTTGCGGCATTTCTTGCTTGCCTCTCGTAAAAAAGGAAGAAAACTTTCATTAAGAAAGAAAAAGATTTTTTCTTCTCTCTCTTTCTCTTTCTTTCCCTCTCTTTCTCCTGAGAGCAAGAGTGGCACATAAACTTGAACAAACTGCTCTCATAACGTTTGACACAAGTGTGTGTGTGTGTGTGTGTATGTGTGTGTAAGTGTGCTCTCTTGCTCAAGGCTTGAGTGTCTCTCTACTGGAGAGAGAGAGAGGGAAAGAGGTGGCTACTTACCAACCTACCCACCTAACTACTACTTACCAGTACTTACGGCGGGGCTTCTCTATTAGGCTAGGCCGGCGTAGAGAGAGAGAGAGAGAAAGAGAGAGAAAAAGAGAGAAGAAAGAGAGACTGGGACTCTACATCTACGGGTCATCTTCCTTGACAATAACACAGGATTTTCTTCCTTTTTTTTTTGAGGTGGGGAGAGGGAGAGCCTATGTCTACGTGTTACATTATTTCCTCAGTTCCATTATCACCCCAGGGGGAGAGCTTTATATCAGGAAGACTGTCCCCACTGGAACGGGAGTGACGATGGCTGAGACAATTACCCTTCATCATCTCAGCCAGGCATCGACTGCCCCCCCCCCTCTCTCTCTCTCTCTCTCTCTCTCTCTCTCTCTCTATCGCGTAGAACCTCACCGCCCCAGGTCTCGCCTGGCCCTCCCATCCCCATCTACACACTCTCTCTCTCTTTGTTTTCTCTTATTCAACTATTCTTTCAATTTTCATCATCCTGTTTCTTACGTTGCTTTTTCCGTGATATCAAGTGTATTTTCTCAGTTCTTGCTTCCTCAGTTCTTCTTGTCTAAGTTCCTGAGTTCTTCGTTCTTGCTTAATTAGATCTGTTTCCTAGTTCTCGCTTTCTAAGTTTTCTCTTCCAGTTCTTACTTTCACAGTTCATAATACCATTCTAAGTTCTTCCTCATTACTTTATAAGTTCCTGTGTCCTCAGTAACTTTCACAATTCTTACTTTTCCTTTCACCTTTAGTGCGTTCTAATACTAGAAGGAAGTTCCAAGGAAGTCATGGAAACTATTTTGAACGCATATATGTTCAAATTTTGATATACTGAACAACAGTTCTCAATTTTGGTCTTTCTGTTCAAATGGGAGATTCTGTCACGTCGTGCTTAGCAAATTAACAAAACCCAATGCCTTTAGGAACACGAAATCACCTAAACATAAAGCAGAATAAGCCATAATCAAAATTAACATAATCCAAATTAACATAATGAACAATGAGTAACATTTTACCCCGACCACGTAGCTGTTCCTAGCTGGCTTTTCGCTGTTATGACCAGAGATAGAACTTTAAATTCATTCCTTTATATTTTCCTCTCTCTCCCTTTTAGTTCAAGCGGAAATTGAGCCAGGTAGAGGTATTCAGTGCTCGTCATGTGAGAGAGGAAAAAAAGTAGATATTATTGGAATAAAAAAAAAATATGGGAAGTGTTTTTCAATACCATGAAGGCACATATATTATGCAGTTCTCATAAAATTTTCAGTATAGTGCAGTAACCATCCTTCTTTTTCATAAAATGTTGAATTTATCTGTTTTAAAACAGGGCTTTGTTCTACATAGTCAGTCTGTCATAAGTATATATTCATTCTCTAAATCAGGATTTTTTTTTGTGTGTGTGTGTGGGTTAGGATAATTTTTATAAACGAAGGTTATCTTTTTGTAATCAAGATTACTTTTGTTAGTCAAGATTATCTTTTCGTAAATTAAAATTATCTTTTTTGTCTATCACAATGATTTCCTTTTTTTACAGATCAATGTTATTCAAGTAAATCAGGAGTGTATTCGTAACTTGAGATTATCTTTCGTAAATCAAAACTGTGTTTCGAAATATCACCAACAACACTACAGTCCTCTGGTGTGGGACGGGGAGTTAGCTCTACCATTCCTCTCTCTCTCTCTCTCTCTCTCTCTCTCTCTCTCCCCCTCACGAGTCTAATGCTTATTGATCGACCGTAAGTAAGCTGACAAAAGTGGATGTCTACCCCTACTGCTCTCACCGTTTCCCTCAGCAGTGGGAGCTGATTAGGGAGAGAGAGAGAGAGAGAGAGAGAAAGGGAGGGAGGATAAAGGCAGACAGGGAGACAATGAGAGAGAGTAAAGGAGGAGACAGAGACCACAAACAATAAAAAGGAGAACAGTCACCACTCAATTCCAGTTAAGAGGGACTATATACAAAATTAGTTCCAGTTAACAAGGACTATATTGCTACAATCCGCATGTCGACTTATCCAATCCACATGTCGGTCTGTTCAATCCAAGCGTGCGCTTAGCTAGACAGAGTGACAGATAGATAGAAACACTGATGGATAGATGCACAGAAAATGCGACGCGTATGATAAGGATACTGGAGAACGACACAGGTAATACTGAGGCAGTAGATGGACGTTTCGAATCAACCCAATCTTTTCTGTAACTACCAGAAGCCATCCGAAGCAATCCAGAGCTGCTCAAGGCAATCCGAAGCTTTCTGAATCTATCTACACTATCCATAGCTATGTCTATAAGGCCTCGGAAGGATCAACCGTAAGAATGGGATCTATTCCGTCGTATCATCAGAGGGAAAGTCTCTTATACCATAACTTCAAAGAAGATTCGAATATCGAACATCAAGCATCATAATGCTCTGATATAACCTGATATAACACAGGGAAACCACTTGGTACCAACTAACATAGCACTCAGTTTGGACTATCTAGTATGACACAGGAACCATTTAGGGACCAGGTGGTATAACAGATGGTTATACTTCTCGAAGCCATCTGGTATGCTATTCCAATCCGAAGCATCTGGTATAACACAATATGCGCCCCTGCCAGTGTATAAATTGGCCTCGAAACTTGATAATCGAGACTTTGCTGGGTAATTATAAATCAATAAACAATAATACCAAAAACAGAGACGTAATTTGACAGACACGCAACACTGAACACCAAATTTTTTTCGAAAATTTAGAATCCTGAAAGAAATCTTTTCCTTCCAATGACTTTGGACGAATTCTCAAGACTGTCGAGCCAAATGCCTTTAAGATTACTTAAGAAAATGGGATCAAATGCCAATTACCGAAAATCTAGATTCGGGCGAATCGAAGGACGACGTCAGATTGTTAGTAAGAAAATCCCCGAAGGGGATTGGACGGAGCAAGGGAAATCCTGCTCGCCGTGACGGCTCTACGGTATATTTTCACCCCAGCTTGAACGCGAATGCGTACAGATTACGATCCCTGCGTCGTGTTTTAGCGTTGCTTCTGCGATATTCCTAGAGGCGTCGGGATATTAGATCCTGAAGAAGGGAATCTAGCCACCACGTTGCGTTTGTCCCTCCCTTTGCTACCTGCCGCCGTCAAACGCCACTACTTCCTGGTTTATTCACGTGTTTACACGTCTGGGAGACGGAGGGAGGGAGGAGGGAGAGAGGAGGGAGGGGGAAAAAAGAGAGGAACACAAGGAGAGAGAGAGAGAGAGAGAGGAGGAGGCAAGGAAGGGAGGATAAGTGAGGAGGTCGGGATGTGCCGTTGTGTCCAAGGGCAGCGTACCGTCGTGTCCAAGGGCAGCGTACCGTCGTGTCCAAGGGCAGCGTACCGTCGTGCTCAAGGGCAGCGTATCGTAGTGTTCAAGGGCAGCGTACCGTCGTGGCCAAAGGCAGCGTACCGTCGTGTCCAAGGGCAGCGTACCGTCGTGTCCAAGGGCAGCGTACCGTCGTGGCCAAAGGCAGCGTACCGTCGTGCTCAAAAGGTAAATAAATAAAGTACCTAAGATGGTTTAGCACTATCTGTCTGACTCTCTCACGGTTCCAGTTGGTGTGAGAAATATCTTCGGGTGTCTCAGGGCATTTCATTAAAGGCAGTGGGGTCGTAGATTACGACTATTTTTTCTATTGCAACGCCTGTGATTCTCGACCGTACGTCTTCATTCTCGTTATGACTATTATGCCAGTTTTTCATTATAATGCCGACAGTTTTATATATAGCGTCTTGTGAGGCGAGTGAAACGGGGAGGAAGGAGGGGGAGTTTGTGGGAGGCAGGGTCGACAGAGGGGTGTTATGATGTAATGGCGGTAATTGGAATTGGTGGTGGGGGAGTTTTTCTGTATACTGGTTGGGTAATCGGAGGGGGTTGTGGTGCGGTGTCATATAGTATTGGGTAAACGGAAGGGGTTGGAATGGAGTGGACAGATGAGGAAGGAGGAAAACCAAGATGTGGGAAAGAAAGGGAAAGTATGGAATAGAATGATGGAATGGAGGAGGATGGAACAGAGCTATACAGATGGGAGAGTACAAAATAGATGAGAGTATGAAATAAGGGAGAGAAGTAAGTGATGGAAGAGAGTAAGGAAGGAATAGTGGTGAAGTAGGTAGAAGGAAGAAGAAGAAGGAGGATTGGGGGTAGATGATAGATAAATAGATTGATAGATGGACAGACAGACGCAAAGACAGGATGACAGACAGAAAGATAGAGATAGATAGATACACTGATAGACAGTAGATAGAGAAACAGACATAGATATATAAACATTTATATATATATATATATATATATATATATATATATATATATATATATTATCTCAGTGCTTTTCCAGGTTTCTTTATGACGTTTGATACAATTTATA
>JAYMFT010044573.1:0-15480 GCA_038088735.1 Panulirus argus | reverse complement strand
ATATATATATATATATATATATATATATAGATAGATAGATAGATAGATAGATAGATAGATAGATAGATAGATATTTGGATGGATGGATAGTTAGATAGAAAGATAGATAGAAAGATAAATAGATAGATACATAGATAAGATAAAACCAAACATCTTTGAGATTTGTTTATTATTATTCCAGTACAGTTTTGGCCCCTCACACAGGCCCCTGCCAATTGGAAAGGGCCTCACTGTGAGGCGCCTACATTGGAATAGCAATAAACAGATCCCCAAGAATTGTGGTTTTATCTATCTTCATACATATTCTCGACACTGCCTTGTTCTACATATGTATGTGTGTGTGGGTTTGTGTGTGTGTGTCTGTGTGTATGTGTGTGTGTGTGTGTATGTGTGTGGCTCATGATGATATTATAATAGCACTGTAGATTACCTTCAGTTGTTCAGCTAGGAATACACCCTCTCCTTTGACTAATGGAATGATAGATAAGTTTATTACGAAATTGATTATTATAATGACGAACACAATTATTCATCATTATTAAAGATAAAGATTTCAACTTGGGAATAGTATATGTTTGACCTAAACATAGTATATGTTCCGTCTGTGTCTCACGCGGCAAAGAACAGAGACGCCATGTACCTGAAAAAGACGATCATTCGATGATCAGAGATCGTGTGCCTTGCATCCAAGTGATGGCCTCCTGATTTCTTGCTGTTTATGTGTCAGAGAAAGTCTGTAATACACATATATCTGAGTTCTTCTGGGGTCGGAGATTGTGTGTGCGTGCGTGTGAGTTATGGGTCTATAACTCACAGGGGAAATAATTCTAGAGGTTTGAGATGGTGTTAGTGGTGAGGGAGGAGGCAAGGCCCTGAGAGAGAGAGAGAGAGAGAGAGAGAGAGAGAGAGACAGACAGACAAAGACAGAGAGAGACAGAGAGAGAGAGAGGGGGGGGGGATTTACCGAGGCAATTATAGAACTGGAGAGAAAGTATTGGAATGTGGGAGACGAGGTGAGAGCTCTTGTGTTTAGTAGGTAGGAGGTGTGTGGGGGCGGGGGAGAGCTGCCTTAGTAACGCGCGAGAGAGGGGAGAGAGCTCCTGCCTGGCCACACACGCTTATCCCTGTGAGTGTGAGTGCAAGCGAGTTTGAGCACAAGACCAGCCGTCACTTGCGAGTTACTCAACTCTCCAACGACAGTTCCCTTCTGTTATTCTTCTTCTTGTCTTTTGTTTACTGTTTACATTGTTTGTTTCGTCTGTTTTTCTTCTCGTGCTTTTGCTTCACTTGATTTTCGTCCCCCGTACTGTTACCTTGCCCTCCTGTTGCCTGGCTTACGTCATCCCGACCTCTGTACTTCCCTTACTGCCACCGTTCCTGTTGTCTGTTGTCGTCGTGTGTAGTTTTTTTTTTTGGGGGGGGGAAAGTCGTCGTTTTCTTCGTCAACAAGTGAAGGGTCTGTTTGGCTTCGCGTCTTCCTCTTTCGTACTGCAGGAAGTCAAACACTCACACCCATAGTGAAGATAGCGATCAAATGATTTGTCATTTCATCTTTGGACCTGTCAACTGTCAGAGTCATTAAGGCCGTCAGCGTCCAGTTATAACCACCAGCTGAGGCGTCGTGAACGCCCTCATCAGGCGTTCGACATAATTCCAAGGCCATGCGCGCTCTCACTGTGTGCATGGCCTTTGTTATTAAAGCCCACAGCGCCGTAAATCAAATGTAATTTCCAGTCTTTTTGGAATAATGGCGATGAGTGGAGACATGATAAGGTTGGAACTGTGTTTGTGTGGGTTGGTGGGGTTCTGGAGGGGTGGGGTGGGATGGGGCGGTGGGTGTAGGGAGGGGGTTGTCTAGGATTCTGGCGTTGATCAGGACTGAGCGGAGGTCACGGCGGCTTGTGGCGGAGGCAGCGAGCGGTGGCGGCAAGCGTCAGGTGGTGGGCGGGGGGGGGGGGGCTAATTAGTATGGCAAATGGTTAACCTCCACACGGCCCACCGGAAGTCGGGAATGATGCGAGGGTCATGAACTAGCGGGGGAAGGCATTCACTGTTAGGGTGATTAAGCGAGGTGCTAACGATAGATTCCAAGTTATAAAACGAGGAACTGGCTCTCTCTCTCTCTCTCTCTCTCTCAGGAAGATGGCCCACACGGGATGTGGCAAGGAACGTGTGTCATCCCCAACATTCCATATAACAATACCAGGCACCGACAGCGAAGCAACGGAATGCGTGGTAAGGAGCTTTGCCCGATGACACTGGAGTAAACAAGATGATTGGATGAAAAGCTTATCAGCTGGAGGTGTGGCAGCCCTGATACGTGATGTGTGTGTGTGGCAGGAGGTGAACTTGACACGGAATTCACTGAGGATGGAACTGAGCGCCTAAGTTGTGGGAGTAGTAAGAGCGCGTGGGTGGCGCCACATCGAGACCCAAGAGAGAGAGAGAGAGAGTGAAACGAGTGTGAGAGATTTGGGCGCCATCATCATCACCATGGACGGGAAAACTTAACTTCGATGCGTTATTGAGAACCATCGAGCCAAGGGATGAGTGGAATGGTCCTGAGAACTCTCCCAACAAGAGACGCGTCACTAGCGATGGAAATGTTGAAAGTAAACAAGAGAGTCGGATTTGAATGTCGTGTCACGTACTGATGGTTGATTATCGTCTGCCAACACAACTCACGTGTTGAGTTGCGATGAAGGAAATGGTCGAGGGGGTGCTGGTGGAGGAGGACGTGTTGTTGCCTGTGTTGTGAGGGCCACAGCCTTAGGCTGCAGACCCACCTCTCACAACCACAGGAACTCCTGCTGGTGTTGAGGAAGTTATCATACCACCACCAGCCTGACCCATCATCCCAGGCTCTGCCGGGGACTATCTCGCAGCCCGGCTTCCAGTCCCGACTTGATATTAATAAACATAACTTCCTTTCATGTAATGTATTCAGTAAGTCCAGGTGTGTGGTGGTCGTCTTGCCATAGCCTGTATGTTTACTGTCTGGAGTCTTACAGAGGGAGAGAGAGAGATAATATTTCTGTAACGTTGTTATCAGTAAGACATACTATCTTGCAGTCATGGATAACCTAAGACCAGGTGTACATGTCTTGTGTTGACTCTAAGGCAGGAGCAATTTAATCTCGTTAATGTTAATCAACTGAGAGTATCTCTCGTGTGATTATAACTGTATAACAGCGTTTCACGTTGTGGTTGATGACTAGGTAAATCTTTCCGACCCTCGAGTCGTGATACAGTGTTACACAAGCCAAGAACACTCCCCCGCCTCGCCTCCCGCACGCTCTACACCTTTTCTTTATGTGTAACGTGAGTCAGGATGTGTTGTCTGTAATCTTCCGCCTCGTCCATTGATGTGGACAATGTGATTGTGAAACATAACACTGGTCCATCTGTGGGGAGAACTGCAGCTCTGGTTTAACAACTTAAAAGTTGTGATCAGGAGGTTTTGTGTGTTCTTATGTCTTTTTAGTTAAGAGGTTTACGTGTTTATGCCATTACTTGTTTATTGCTGTCTCTTTTTAGTGTAGGAGGAGAGAGATCTACTCTCGTGGGTCTCTATCTTTTGAACTTTCTCTTCTACCAGGACGCTTTTTAAACTTTTGTGTGCTGTCCAAATTTACAATTACGTCATTTGTGTGCGTGTTTTTGTACTCACAGGTGTTTCTGGTTTGTGGGTTTATCAACTGAGAGAACAGTTGCTGAATCCTGTATGATACTGATGCATACGAGTGGCAGGGTTCGATGGTTCACATGTTCAATTGTAGACTGAAGTTCACTGTTAATTTGGCACGTACTTACAGGGCTGGAGAGGTGGTTAGTGGGAGAGATTTTAACTCCACCCCCTCCCCTTCCTTCAGCACGACTGTACGAGCCTTACGTGTGATGTTCTGACCTTTGATGACACCTATGAGGGTCAGGTAAAACTACAGGTCATTAAACCCTAGTCGTACCGTCGAGCTTAAAGGCGTACCGTCTTGCTCAAGGATTGTTCCTTCATGCTCAAGGATCGTACCGTCGCGCTCAACGGGTCGCGAGAGCTGCTATAAGACTACTGAGGTAGCTGTTAGAGTGAACTAACACGGGAACGATTTGGTTAACAAATGAGAGCTAATTAAAGGACGACCAAGTTGGCGTGTGTCGGGCCGCCAGGGACGTTACGCAGACAACTGCAAAGAAGGATGTCAAGGGAGATGTGACGCAGGCTACCAAGACAGCTGCTGTATGGAATGGGCTACAGGCGGCTACTATGGGAAAGTGGATGGGGCTACCACTCCACCCGCTTAGCAAAGCTGTTAAAGGGATTTATGACTGGTGGTAGGTAGTCTCTGCACTTCTACAGGGCTGTTGAGTAAGGTACAAGTAGAGGTATCAATGGGCTTCGCACGGGCTACAGACCAAGCTGACGCAGTCGCTAAAATTGCCTCCAAGGGTCTAAGAAGGGAGCTATGGGGAGCCTGCCTGGGGACTACAGGAAAAGGGAGCAAGTGTAAGTGTTAATGGGTCTCCAAAAGTAAATCCCAGGGCAGTTTAGAGATATTTGAATGGGGGTGCTACGGGGGACGCTAGCGGGTGGGTGAGGGAGGGTGCTAAAGGACTAGAGACGGGCGACGTAGACATTCCTGATCCAGAGTGGAGGAGGAAATGAGCCGGACTTGCCAGCCATGGCTTCCAATTGACGACGGCAAGTGACAGGATGTGTGTCAGAGGAATGGGCGTCTCCTGCTGGCGTTAATGGCTTGCTGGAGGAGTTGCTGATGAGGAGACAAAGAAAATGGTCGACGCCTTCTGTCGATCGTGAGAGACGTCTCCTAGTTTCAGGGGGCGAGACCCGTCAATAGCTAGATGCACGGACGTCTTCTTCAAACCTTGGTGAGCTAGAGACGTCCTTTGATACTTTGATGTTGAGTGTTTGGGGCGAGGAACGTCCATTGGTCTCGTGGGACGGGGGCGAGGAACGTTATATTGATCCCAGGGGCGAGAGGGGCTTCTCTTGGTCCTGCGAACGTTGGTGGGTAATGAAAGGTCTGATGGTCGTGAACGTTCGGGGGGTGAGGGAACGTCTTCTGTTGGTCATGGAAGGTCCGAGGGCAGCATCTGCGGGTGATGTGAAGGTCTTGAATGTTATGACGTGGAAGTGGTGGAACGGGCCTCATGTGCCATGACTGTGGCACGAGAGAGACGCTGGAGGTGCCTCCCCTGGCGGACTGGAGGTACCTCATCTCGAGGTCCAACACAAGGCTGAGGCCATCAGGGGAGGCGCGTCAAGCATGGCGTTATTGGTGCACTTGGCAACTTCTTCACTTGAATTGAGTTGAGGGGGGTGGAGGCAGAGGTTATTGTGAGAGTGGGGGAGGGAGAGCTCTTGACGTGGGGGATGACAGGGAAGCCTCTTGACGTGGAGGAACACGCTACAGACGTGGGACAAAACTCTTGCCAGTTAGGCGGTGTGAGAGTCGAGCGGGTGAGAGCCCTTGACACAACACCGTCACGCTGGGAGAGGCGTCTGACGTCACTCATACCTCACATATCTACTGGCAACTAACCTCCGTGACGTCATAATTTCCAGGGCTGCTATTAGGTAACCTCCGTGACGTCATAAAAGGACATCGTTCGGAGGCGGAATGAAAAAGAGAAAATAGAAACGAATCCGCCTTTAATGATATGACATTTCACGTGTTATGTTCATATAAGAATTTCTCTTTCTTTGTGTTCATGATAAAAAGCGGCCGGTCGTTTACATGTTCAGTATGGAAGACGGTAGAGTCCAGACCGCTAGTGGAAGCCTGTCTCTCTGTCTTCTGTCTACATACCTCCCTGCCTGTCATTGTACGTCTCTGGCTGCCATTGTGTCGTTATGTACCTTGCTGTGCTGGAGGTCAACAGCGTTCAAGCGAGGGAGAGAACGCGGGTGGATGTGATGGTGGGAGGTGGGTGTTCTGGGATAGTTGCCGTGTGGGTAGTGAAGTGTGGTGGTCGTGTGGTGTGTCACACGGTTGTCATCTGCGCCGTCTAGACCCTCCTGTCCTCTGTACTGTTGCGACCCCTTCACCCTAGCCCATGGCGTCATGATGGTAACGATAATGACAATAATAGTAGTAATGATAATGATAGTTTGAATAGTAATGATATTGATAATGATAATGATAATGATGGAATTGATAATGACAGAATACTTTTCATGTAAGACGATACTAGACGTAATGTGTACCCTCTCTGGAAGGACAATCCTGCATAAGTTGAAGGAGCCTCACTGGTGATTGCCTTTTGTTCTCGTGTTTGTTTTGCTGTGTCGTGTGTTTGATGGTGGTGGGTTTGGAAGCACTATTTCAGGCCGCCAGCAGTGATAATGCCTCTTGCTTTTTTAATATTTGATAATACACGGGAAAGTTTTTATTAATGTGTGAAGGAGTTCCCTTTGGATGTTGCTTTCTTTCATTAGCTGGTTCGTAAATGTAAACATTGTTTTAATCTGGAAATGAGCAAGGCGGTTCGGTGCTTCGACCACTCAGGGATTCGACCCTCGTCTGGGCTTCGATCCGGGTGAAGAAGTTTCGAGGGAGTTGCCGAGGACGTGGAGCGAGTCCTGAACCGTTGACGGAAGCATCGACTTGACGCTTGGATCCGGCGTCGACAGACCACACCGTTGTACTTATTACTCTCGTTTAGTGTGAGTGAGTCAGGCGCTCTGGGATCCAGACCTGACTGGTGGATCTGGAGGTGTGTTCGTCGGTCGTTTCCGGCCCCAGTTCCAGGATCCAGGGAGGAGCCGACCGGCCCTCTCTCCCCAGTGCGGGTCCTCCAGCGACGACGACGATGCTGCGGTCGTCAGCACAACGAGTGCAGCCCCGCCAGGCCCCAGCAGCCACAGTCTCCCACCTCCGCCGTAGGGGCACCACGTCCGTGCTGTCCTCGGGACACGCGCCCCTCCCATAGGAGGATGTCCAGGTCCCTCCCTCCCCCCTCGCAGTGCCAAAAAATAAAGTTAAACAACGAAACTTGGTGTAGCTGGATACTCAGGCACTCGGCCCTGTCCCCCCTCCCTCCCCGGCACCGCCCACTCCACCGCCCGCCGGCGCCTTCCTCACCCTCCCTCCCCCCTCCCCACCCTCACCCAGTGCCAGGTAAGGTCAAAGGTCAGCAGAGATCGGAACAGAAGCGAGAGCACTGCCTGACATCCCTCTCGCCAAGTCACTGGAGGACATGGCTTCAAAGAACCAGTACACTGGTTGGACCTGGCATCCCTTGCCAGGTCACAAGGGGACCAGGTAGCCCCAGGTGCCTCAGCAGAACATTTAGGTACCAGAAAAACAGGAGGGTTTATATATGAGCATGGATCCCCGGGGTCCCTTCCAGTCACTTGCCAACACCCGTCCTCCCGTGCACTGGCCACCCTGAACCCTTAACACTCTCACCCTTTGATCTGTTTTAGATCTGGGAATATGAACGTGACGGAACTTTGCATTATAGAAAACGTTGCGTCAAGTTTTACCGATCTAGTTTGGCTTCAGATATGAGAGGCGTGAAATACTACAGCTGGCAGCTGCCTCCGTTACCTTCTGTGTGAGGACCAGCGATACGCGAGGATTGACCGTTATGATACCTCGTTTCCCCCTTCACCATGGGAGCTGTACCGTTCCCTTCGCTCATCTGTCTTCCTCTCATCCTGTACCCTTCCAGCCTGCAAGGGTCAGGTCTACACATATCTGAGGAACTATGATTAATCTCTCTCTCTCTCTCTCTCTCTCTCTCTCTCTCTCTCCGCCTCTTCTAATCGAGATGGCCACGGTTAGGGTAGGTTTTATTTCCCTGTGTCATGTTGGCTACTGTTAGAAAGATTAAAATCTGTGTAATTGCCACACAAAAAAATTATAGTAATTTGCTTGATTGGAATTGGCTGGTTCAGTTCGGTCACTTTTTAGAGAGGTCCTGAACAGTGATCCGTTTTCTGTATCATGTAGACAGAACTCTCGTCATCTGGCAATCAGAAGTGGACACTCGGAACGTTAGCCTGGACACTCAGAGCTTGGACAATTAGAGCCGGGACACTCAGAGCCCGGACACTCACTGTAGAGAGTGCCATACGTATAGAGCTACATTTAGAGCTCGGCCCACTCAGAGTTACACTCTTGAAGTAGAGCCAGTCATAACAGCCGTCAGGCTTTGTACCTTTCTGACCCCATGAGAACGACGGTGCGATCCTTGAACACGACGGTACGACCTTCGAGCGCGACGGTACGACCCGTGGGTAGATGGTCTGGCTTTTGACCTTAATGCGGTTCAGGTCGAAGGCCAGGTCGTCATTCCCAAGGATCGTACCGTCGTGGTTAAGAGCCGTACCGTCCTGTTGGAGGATGGTACCGTTGTGCTCAAAGGACTGACATACCCATCTTTCCTCCCCATTCCACCCATGTTCAGTAACCATGACCCCCACCCCACCCCCCAGAGCCTCCAGCTCCGCCCTACTGGCTTGCAGTACCCTCACCCATTCCCCTTGTCCTTCAGATCCCCCTCCCCCACTCTCCATGTCCTGCAGAACTCCTCCCCCCCATTCTTATGATTATTTTGGTGTGTCTTGTAATCCTTGCACCCATTCCCTATATCTTGCAGACCCGTTTTGCTTACCCATACCTAGAAATCTCCTCCATGTCCAGTAATCTCCTCCCTTTATCTAGTAATCTCCCCCCTATGTACAGTAATCCGCCTCCCCACCTTATAATCCTCTCCCCATACCTAGTAATCCCCCTCTTCATGTCCTGCAGTCGCCTCCCCATGCTCTGTAATCCTCTCCCCATACCCAGCAATCCCCCGGCCACACGAGGCAGCGACCTGACATCATTCTGTCCTCAGTTTGTCATCAAGATGAACCCGGCGGCATTTTGCCTTTGTGATCATCCCGCTCACACAGAGTCCCTTTTTACCCGAGTGCTGGGGCCATACTGGCCTGGCTTGGGGAGAATAGGGATGGCCATGGACCCGGGCGTGGGCATGGGCATGGAGGTATAGGGGTGGGCGTGGATGAGGCCATGTAAGAAGACAACAGACCAACAAACACACGCCCGGCCACAGTGTAGTGTTGATACCAGCAGGTGTATTACACTTTTATTGCCGTTTTGTGGCATTGCCTCTTGTGTCCTTGCTCTGCCAGACGGCAAAGAGTGCATGGGACTGGTTGTTAGGTGGAGGGCGTATGTCTCTGGCTGCCAATGCATTTAACCTGGAGTGTTACCATCAGCATGAGGGAATAGGGGATGTCTGTAGTGTACCGGAATCTTGAGACAGTAAAGTTTGTAAACAACTTAATGGTGCGCCACACGCTAATAAGCTTTCCATACTTTTGATAGTTTTTTAATTTTCCTATTAAGGAATACACCACAGGGGCTGAGGGACAACTTCGTTAATTAAAATAACTTGGACAAAGTTTGTGGATAACGTTTCCTTGTATTTAGCTCCCACTAAGATGTTTAGTGCTATAGTTTTTTTTTTTATTGTCTGGAAATGGTGGCGTACTCATTATGGAGTTCTCATTTATAGAGGTGATTAAGGGTCTGTATTATGCTTTTGTGGTTCCCTGGTCATAGTCAGTAACGTCGACACATGGTGTGTGCAGGAGAAGAACTCCGCCACCAGGCAACATACGGTTACGTGAACACCGGAAGAAATAACAGGACACAGGCAGACCGTGACCCCACTTGAGGACGACCATACGACCCGTCGGTGTCATGGCATGAAACGTAAGAGTCAGGTTGAAGGTCACGCCCTCATACCAAGGAGGTCATGATATTCGTTGTGCTCAGGGGTCGTAGTGTCGTGACGAAGAGTCGGGAAGACAAAGCTACAGTCACCTCGGGTAACCTAAACTCAACTGGCCCGTCCACGCGGACCACGCCTCTGTGAAGGTGCCAGGCTGGCTCTCACGACCCTTCATAACGAGGCGGGCCAAACGATCGTAGTGGCGCTCTCCCAAGCTTTCCACAGACTTAGAGTTTAGTTCGTGTGCCAACACCACCTCGCAAGGCGGGGCTGAAGTGTTGGGGTAGAAAATGAGGAGAGAATTCCCTTAACTTACCGCAAGACTTTCCAGCCCATATTACTAGCAGTCACTGGAATCCGTTTGAGGCAGGTCTTGGAGTTGCAGACGCGGGAATTATTCACACGGGGAATAGTTTAGGACCGGATGTTGATGAGGGAGTATTTCAAAAGTTATTCCCGACTGGAGCGAAATTCTTGCAAGTATTTGCAAATGTTGAGTATCACGGAGGAAAGTTCTTGACGGTTCTTATTGCTATCAAAAACTTTTACGCTCAGTCAGTGGGAAGATTCAAGGGAGCCCAAGGGAGATGATATGTCCTGGCTTCTGATCGCTCACGCTGTGAAGGTTACACCGGCATGGAGACTGCAGCCACAAACAGCCTGATTGTTTAGAGGAACCACCTGCAGTAGGTTGGTGAGTCTGTGGGATGTGTGTAGCACAGACGGGACATGGTTAGCTCCTTGTGGTGCACGGTACGACCCTAGAACATGACGGTACGACCGTAGAGCACGACGGTGGTACAAGGTACGACCGTAGAGGACGACGGTTCCGACCTCGGATATGGTAGGCGAGGCCGAAGGTCCTGCCACCATACCTAACGGTAGTACATCGTGACCACCGGTCGTGCCATCGTGTTCAGGTGGCCAACAGATACATTTGCCACTCAGTAACGAGGGCGCTCGTCCAGCTCCAGCATGACCCGGGAACCAACAGTGATGGGTTTTGGCGCCCGTCGGCCACCGCTGCATCTGGCCAGACACTGAGGCGCCGTCCGCCAGCACCAAGTCCTTGTGGCGCGCTGAGACTAACCCACCCCTGAGCTGGCCTGCATTTAACATTAACGTTAACGTTACCGTATGCTAATGAAAGCTTAGTCTAGAATTAACGTAATTGACGAAGTTCGAGTTTAACACTAACACAGCTTAGAGTTAACTTGCTATATCATGAGAATAGGATTAACGAGCTTTAGAATCATATCAGCTTGAAATAAATGTCTTGAAATTTTCTCATTTAGAAATTAAATTTCATTTAAATTACTGTACTTAGAATTAATTTGCCAGGTAATTATAATACTTTACCCAGATAATGCGGGTAATTAACGAGGTCAGTACTACCAACAAACTGTTGTCTTTGGTATGTAAATAACAAATATTTTTTTCATGGGAATTAACGTAACTTTCCTCTATGTATACTTCACCCGTGATGTCATTTGAAGATTTGTATGTGTAGAGAAATAAAGAATATAAATTTTTATGGCGCTCGTACGTCGGGAAATTTGAGATTATGTGTTGGATCCATACCTGGTGCGTCTCCAGCGGGACACACATTGTGTATTTTGGGGAAAGATCATGACTCTTATTAGTGTTCGTGATGTTCATACGGTGACGGCCGGGGGAAATATACTGGTGTGACATGTTGCTGGGTGTTGTGTGTTGGCCACATTGTGTGTGTGTGTGTGTGTGTGACCTCGTCTAACCCCGAATGAAGGGTAGGGGGGGGGGAGGGCCATGACCACGGGAGGCGGGCGGATGCGATGGGAAAGTCCTGCTTCATATTTTATTATAATGACGACGGCAAGACAGACCTTGTTAGCCCGTAGGGGGTGAAGCGGGGGTAGCACGTGGGGGGAGGGGGGGAGTAGCCCGTAGGGGGTTTGTGAGGGAAGTAGTCTGTGGAAAGTGGAGGGGGGAAGGGAAGGGGGGATAGTTCGTGTGGAAAATCTTGGCCGTTGGAGGGATGAGGAGCCTCCTGCCGCCCTCCGGTCATACATGATACGCAAGAAATGTTTTTTCATTCTTGTAGTTATTTTATTTTTTTTTAGGAAATTATCTACGTTTTAAAAGGATGAGAAAATTGTTTGAGTGTTACTTGATCCATCAGCAACTGTATGCAATAGAAATTGAAATAATTAGATTTACATTTATATTTCATGCATCAGAATTTTTTTTTATTTATCATTATTTTATGCATTAAAAATCATTATTTCTTTACATTTTTATTTAATACATCAAACTGCGAAACGGAGTGCCATTAAGATTTCATGGCGCTTACAGACACTGGCCTGTTAATTGTTCATAGTTCTTTACATTTGATGTATGTGTCAGGTTAAGTGGCTGTAAATCGTGTCAGCAACAGGTACAGTTACGTGTGATTATACTAATGATTATTATGTCGTGTTATAATAATTATATGATATTATCACAGTAATGACAGGGCTAGGGGAGGGGCATGGCAGGAGTGTCTGTTGAAGGAAATCTACTCCAAACGGGAGATGGAAACGGTTGTTTGCATATGACAACAGAGGTAAAGAGTCCTTCAGTCCTCCCAACGGAGGTAAAGAGAAGGGCACTAAACAGCAATGCTGGCACTAACAGGTAAACAGGAGGGCATTAAACAGAGAATTGTTAGAAGAAAGAGAAGTAAACAGGAGAACACTAAAAAGGGGAGTTTTGGCACAGAGATAAACAGAGGGGTGACGGCAGCAACAGAGCCGTGACAAGGGAGGTAAACAGGGTGTGTGTATGTGTGTTTGTGTGGTGGAGGAGGAAGGGGGTGCCATGATCGACCAGTCTAATGCTTTCCTGATACGAGCATCACTTGGCCCGCCCACTGCTGCCCTGATATCCCCTGCCTCATATTGTGCGGTGGGGGGAGGGGGGAGACGCCTCATGGAGAGAGGGGTAGGGTGATAGAGAAAGCGAGAGGACGGGAAAGAAAGTGAAAGTGAGGGAGAGAGAGAGAGAGAGAGAGAGAGAGAGAGAGAGACAGAGACAGACAGACAGACAGACAGACAGACAGACAGACAGACAGACAGAGAGACAGAGAGACAGAGAGATAATGATGGCGGTAGAGATGACGTTGGTACCAGTGATGATACAGATGGTGAAGAGGATGAGTAGGACTTGGGGAGGGGGGCGTATCTCATCCTCTAATTGGCTGAGTATGACGGCATCATCCGAGTTCTCAGAGTCAGGTACGTGCCTCACAGGCCTGCCGCACGCACCGCTTGCCTCATGCTAATGGCGTGTTAACACACCACACAATGAGGGAGGATCTTTTAACACCACTTTGTGTGAGGGAGGCCGTGTTAACACACCACATACTTACGGACGACGTGTTAACCTAACACACTAGGAGGGTGAGGACGTGTTAAACCCACGCACTAGGAGGGTAGGGACGTGTCAAAGCTACATGACAACGTTCGACACTTGTAAGGTAACAATTTGACAGCAGTAGGTCACCGCTGATGGCGTGTTGGCTGTTTGTCAGGTTCTCGCTGATGAGTTTCAGCCGCCTCGCTGACAGTGGTGGATGTCAGCCACACCGCTGACTGTATGATACCACTCTGAACAAGTACCGTCCTACTGGCTGGTACTGTACCTTCCCCTGAGCGAGAACCCACTGATGCTGTACCCATCCTGAGAGAGTGTACCGTTCCACTTGTGGTCAAGTGAAGCAAACTAAAAAAACAGAGCTAGTAATAACAAAAGCTTCCCGGTACATCGGTACAGCTGTATAACGGTTCAGCGGTACAGAGCGAGGGCAGGGGAGATAAGGCCCCCCCCCCGCCTTCAGTCTACAATCACTTCAGGAGTGCCACCTAGGCAGGGCCTGCCATATACGACTCCCTGAACCTGTTGTGTCCAACGCCATCACCAACGCTTTCCCTGCCAGCCTCTGTGTGTGTGTGTGTGTATGCAGAAACACCACCAGGAAAAGGAAACGCGATAATCACACATCTGCAGAGGATGTGTTACAGAGAGAGATACAAAAGAAGATACAATAAAAGTTATGTATACAGAACCAGAGGAAACATGGAATGGGGTTACACAACCTTGTACTTTGTGACACAAGGGTCTGCGTGACCCACCCTCTACCTGACCCTGACCTGATATCTCCCGGATGACCTTACTCAGGTAATTCAGGATACAAGGTTGACTTACATAATGCAACATATACTTATGAACAGTTGATAAAACTTTTTAAAACTTTATCTGCAATAAATGGATCTACTTTGTACATGCCTTGAGTGATATTCAGTACCCCATCATCATGGCGTTTAATTATGCTGGATTCTATTACATGTATACTGTACTTTTTTTTTTGCTGTATCCCAAATCGTCCATAATTCCGAATTTTCCATCTCCTCAGTTACCCTTATCGTTTCAGCTAATATAAAAAAATCTAAAAGGGGAAGCCACATGCAAACCACGAGCCAAGAGAAGGTATACGGATACCATAAACAAAGACAATCTACGAGTAAACCAAGAAGGTAAACTACTATCCAATACAGTTACCATACTGAACACGTTAGACGGGTTTGGGGGGGCCTGGGCTGGCTCGGGTCAGTCCCACGCGAAATCATGGCCATGATAGACACCCTGGGGTACTTATTCCCTCTCCCATACGAAGGCTGATTCCGCCTTAGGAAAGCTCACCAATGACATCTTATCCTCAGCTCCAACACGAAAGCGCGACCCTGTCAGACCCACCCACACTGGCACACATATCATTACTCTTGTTACCAATTCTAGTTAACACTAATTCATCGGTTACTAAAGTGATTTAAATGAATAAGAATCGTTCCATAGCACAAGAACTAAATACAAACTGAAATATGATTTTATTTGAATGAGAACAAGTTTCGCAATATATACTCTGTTGACGAAATAAAGACAGTAATAGCAATGATCGTAAAAACAGTAATAATAATATAATAATGATAATAATAACAACAGTGATGACAGGAATATGAACTGGGAGGATGGGAACGAGTTGGCAGCAAATGGAGAGAAAGGGAGAGTCGGCATCAAAGCAAAAATTCACACTTTTCCTCCATTACAGAGCACCATGCAGGGGGCACCCCAGCATACTGTCTGAAAAGCCCCGTCAGAGTCCTAGAGATCCCTTCTTAAAATTCCTAACAAACAGTCGCGTCGAATGTTTAAAAAGAGACAAAGGCAGATTCTTGCACATGGGGCAAATGAGCTTGACGATAGTCAAGTGCCATATGGACAAGACTTTACACAGAGATACTCTCTCTCTCTCTCTCTCTCTCTCTCTCTCAACTAGCGTCCACTCCCTTCAGCCTTCCCCTATCGTGAACAGACTTGGCTCTGATCTCGCCTTCATGCACTTTCATCCTTTCACTCCAAATAATTCTCGTTACTTCCTCGTCTGTCTTCCTGCCACTTTCGCCCATGGCGACACAAGGCGTGCTTGTGTGTGTGTGTGTGTGTGTGTGTGTGTGTGTGTGTGTGTGTGTGTGTGTGTGTGTGAATTTGCTGGGGGAAGGGTCATGACGGTGTCAGCTTTTCCCAGTCATGAGGGGAGGGTCACGTGTGTGTGTGTGTGTGTGTTTGTATATGTGTGTGTGTTTTGCCAGGTTTATGGATAATTCTTGTTTCTGAAGTTTGTATCTATACAATAATATA
>JAYMFT010044562.1:0-15480 GCA_038088735.1 Panulirus argus | reverse complement strand
TTGTTTAATTTGTTTATGGATGGGGTGGTTAGGGAGGTAAATGCAAGAGTTTTGGAGAGAGGGGAGAGTATGCAGTCGGTTGGGAATGAGAGGGCCTGGGAAGTAAGTTAATTGTCATTTGCTGATGATACAGCACTGGTGGCTGTGCTGAGTGAGAGTCATGGCAAGTGGTTAGGTGATAAGATAAAGGGCAATGAAAGCCTTGCATAAGAAGTGTGGCAAAGCAGCTGGAGTGTATTGAATTTCTGAAGAGAGGGGGGGTAACTGTTGTTGATTTGTTACTTAGGATTTTTCATGTATGTATGGCTTATGGTGAGGTACCTGAGATTAGTGGAATGCCTGTATAGGGCCACTGTACAATAGCAAGGGGAGTAAAAGCTAATGTTTGTATTACTTACCTGAGAGGGTGGTGGCATGCGCAAAGTATCAAAGTAGAACATTGTGATTTCAGGAGTGACAGAGGTTGTGTGGATCAGGTAATTGCTTTGAAAATTCTCTATGAGAAATACTTTAGAAAAACAGATTTATTGGATGTGGCATTTATAGATCTGGAGAAAGTGCATGACAAGGTCTAAAGAGATGCTTTGGAGAAAGTGTTACAAATATATGGTGTGGGAGGAAAGCTGTCAATTGCAATGAGGAGTTTTTATGAAAAGAGTAAGGCATATGTGCAAGTAGGAAAAGAGGAGGAGGGTAAATGGTTTCATATGAAGGTAGGTTTATGTCAAGGATGTGTGATGTCTCCGATGCTGTATAATCAGTTTATAGGTTGGGTGGTGAGTGAGGTGAATGAGAGGGTCTTGGAGAGGTAGTAGGTCTGCAGTCTGCTCTGAGTGGTTCTAGGAGTTAAGTCACTCACTGTTTGCTAATGATATGGCTCTGATGGCAGACTTGAGTGAAAAACTGCAGAAGGTGGTGTTTGAGTTTGGGATAGGATGGGAAAGGAGAAAGTTAAAGAGTTAAGCTACTATCAGGGCCCTAAGCTTTATACAAATCTAGTTTCTTCACAAGCTTATTCATACTGTTTGAAAGTCTCAAAGATTCCCATGATATCTGCTCCTTTCCATCTTAGTAGCATTCAACTACCCAAATAATTTCATTTTAACTTATATAGTTCTATTCTCAGTCTGTCACTCAAGTCTATTTTAATGGTAATTTGTTCCTCATACATTTATGAGACAGTTTAATATTTTACTTTGCCTTACCCAGATTACTCTTTTATTTCTAAATTCCTATTCTTTCCTATTCTGCTTTTTTCATTCCTTGCTCTCTTGTAATTTTCAAATGCCACCAGACTTTTGTCTCTTCTCTATCTTCTTCACATATTATCTCTATTTTCCTTGCTTTTTGACATCTGTTGAACTGCATCTTCCACATCCCATTTCTCAGTCTCTTTCCACTTGCAGCTATCTCTTGACTCCCTCACTCTGTATTTCACATAGCCTCTTGTAATGCTGTTCCACACTGACCGTGTAATTCCAATAATTCCTGATTTTTTTAGTTAAAATAAATTCTCCTCTCTTGTATAAGTATCATCCATTAACGATGGACATGTAAATCTGTAGCTTGTAAGTTAGTAATGTTTTATCTTTTTTATATACTTGAAAATGCTTCTTGAATTAGTCCATTAAGCACTTAATTCAAGCTTCCCATGTATTGATAGGTGGCCTGTCACTCACATGCATGAGCTTACAAGCACTAGAAAGAATCAACTTTACAGTATAATGACAAGCCATAGAGGTGGCAAATGGCAATGATCCAGACCTTGATACAAGTAAAAAGTTCATCTTTAACCTCAACTGAGTCATGCAAGGCAACAGAGTTCTGCACCCAAAATACAGGACAGAAGACAGGACAGAAGGGCAGCTGAAGAGCGTCCCCATCCTACTACCTAATCAGGACTTCCTTATCCTCCAACCAGTCTCCACCAAAGAGATCGTTAATAAGCCCAAGCATACAACAAACGTTGCTTGTGTTTGGGCAGAATTTTTTTCTTCATCTCAAGATGAACTTACAAGCCCATCTACCCTTGCCTCCACACGATTATCTGCAGGCCTTTACAACACAGGGAACGAAGAGCATCGATAAGTGCTATCACCATCATGCAACCAAATGATGTAATGTCTTAATAAACCTAATTATCTATGTTTTGAACACAGCACTGTTACCTTTTAAATCAATTATCGGTAACTGCGTAAGGGAAAGTATATCTCTAAGAAAAATATATATATAAGAAATATGAGCTTTGGCCAAGAAATAGGGTTGATTTTGGCAAATCCCATTCAGAGCACAATTTTCCCATAAGAAGTCGGTTCCTGATAAGGAAAGTTTAAAATTTTGTATTTATGAACAAAAGGTTAACAAATTAGAATCTTAAGAGAAAATTTATGAGAATCTTAGAAAACTAGAAATGCTAATATTTGAAAATGAGTGCAATGTGTCTCCCTCCGGCAAGTGCATTTTCTGTTGAACCATAACAAACTCAAATTAACTTTACTCTTAACAAATGCAATTTTACTACACTCTTGATAAATCTAAAATTACTTTACCTTCTACATATGCACCTTCACTTAACCAAAGAAAAACACATGTTTGCTACACCTTCAACACTACTGGCATTTTACCTGCATGTTTTGGTCAGCTCAAAAGTAAGGCAACAAAGGCAATTTTGAATGTTGGAAAGAAAAAAATAAACCGAGCCAAAAAGATAAGTTCTCACTCCTAAGAAGTAAATCAATATATAGAACTATACTGGAAGAAAGTAAATAATAGTAGAAGCAAGGTATATGAAAGAACAAAAATGTTTTACATAATTCTGGGAGAATTCTAACAACAAAGGATAAACAGACTGACAGAATATCATAAAGAAATGACTGGAAATTATGGTGAAAAGTGCAGTAGGATTTGTAGTAAAGAAATGAGGGGAAAAGATTTATTGGAGAGACACACATTACACAGGAGGAAATACAAGAGAAATAAAATTCATAAAGAATGGTAAACCTAGGATTAATAGATTGATTGGTGAGTTAGATGGTGTAGAGTAAAGATGAAACTGCTGTGGAGTGGATCAGGAGAGTTTAGACAGAAGCATGAAAGGATGTCTGGTGCCTGAAGAGACATAAGGACAAAAACAGTTATTATTCCACTGTATAAAAAGGGGAGTAAAAATGACCAAAAAAATTGCAAAGAATTAAGCCTCCTTAGCACAGTTGCAAGGTATATAGCAGAATTGTGATTGTGTTAAAAAGTATTAATGAACACCTTGTTGGTGAAGAAAAAGGCATGTTTAGGAAGGGAAGAAGGTGAATTGACCAGATTATTTCACTTAGATATATGGTAGTGAAAGTTTTAGCAAAAACCACATGCAAGATTTAAGGATTTATGAAAGGCATATCATAAAATGAATATAAAAGCACTTTTGGAAATGATGAGTCTGCAAGTGTAAGTACAGGCATGAATCAGTAATGAATGAGTGTATGTAACAGTTCTGTAATATCATCATGGTTATTTAATATTTTCATGTTTGGGCAGTATGTGACATGATAGCAAGACTCGGTGACTGTAATGTATTACTTATTCATGGTGAAACTTTAAGATGCTGCAGTTGCTGTATGTAGATGATGCTGAGTTGTTAGCTAAACCAGAGGAACCACTGGACCGAATGATGAGCTATTTTGATAATACATACATGAGGAGGATGCTAAAAGTAAGCGTGAATAGAAGTAAGATCACCAAGTATGGTGCAGAGCTGGATGTGGTGAATGAGTTTAAATATTTTGGGATAAAATTTACAAGGGATGGTAGTGGGAAATGGAAAATGAAAGCTTTGTAATGCAAGAGAAAGAAACTGGGGTACAATGAAAGCTACTGAATAAGAAAAATGTCAGAGTAGATTGTGCAAGAATCTTGAATGAATGAGTATTAGTTCCTAAGCTGATATATGGATGTGAATCCTGAGTGTATTACATGCCAAGTCAGGTGAAAAAGAAAAGCAGAAAAATTGTATGAACTGTGTGGTTCTTGAATTAAGATAGGTTGAAGAACGAAGGTGTAAGGAGGATATAATGTGTGAAGACATCATTAAAAATTGTTGATGGCTGAAAGTGTTTTAGGAGGGTATGATCAAGTAGATCATATAACAGCTGATATATTGGTTAAACAGATATAAAGCTATTTAGTAGAAGGTACAATGAGGAGAGGAAAACTGCAGAAGATATGGACAGAACTGATCAAGGCTAGAGAAATTTCCTATAAAGATGCTTGATGAATCATTACAGATTAGATGCAATGGAAGCACTTTATGTTTGGAAGTGGTATGAAAGAAAATGTGTCTTACTTGATGAAGCATATTTTTGTGTAAGGTGGAGAGTAAGAAGCATTTTTGTAAGTGTGGAAGCTTATGTTTCACTTTAAGACCCTGGGCATTAATGAAGGATTTTAATAAGTGAATATAAAGGATATATTCACCTGATCAGTCACATGAAGTAAGAAATGGAGTAATGACAATAGATACTGCATCCCTCAAAAAATTCCAACAATTACTATATAGAATAAGGCTTTCCTGCATTAGGTTATATTTGCAGAACAAATCCTATTACTGGCAGCATGGTACAGTCTTAGATGTCAGGTGATGTGAGTTCCTGCCTAGTTACCCAGTAGTACTGGGAGTAGCAAAATGAACCTTTTGCTCACTATCCTTGTATTTAGTGATGTTTTTGCTATTTCTTGGTGAAATTTTTCCTCTACTAGTAACTAAGCATGAGTCATATGAGGATGTCGTAGGAAGAAAAGGCCTGTTTTCTTGCTTGAAAGCAAAAAAAGAAAAGAAATGTTCCACTTGGAAAATGTGAAGACATACTGGCAGGGCCCACTTCACCTTCCAGACACATTTTTAGGCTTCCTTCTAATGTCAACCTTTCCCCAAAAGCTGGGTCTAGTTGACTTAAGAATAAGAAGGCAACTTGTAGCCTGACAGAGATGGATTTTTCAACATTTCACACTTCATTTTCAGTCACCTTACTGGTCATCCAAGACTGACTAAGCCCAGCTTTTGTGGGAGGGATGACAATAAAAGGAAACAAAAAACTTTTCTTGAAGGTGAACTCAATCCTGCAAGTGCATCTTGGAATATTGCTTGTAAACACATTTTCTTGCTTCCAAGCAAGAATACAGGCCTTTCCTTCTTTGGGACAACTCTCCGGATCCAAGGTTAATTACTGGTAAGGCAAAAATATCACCAGGAAAAGAAATAGCAAAAATATTATTAAACACAGGGACACTAGGAAAACCTGATGCATGAAAGACTTGTTTCAAGTGGTGATCGTCATTATATTTTTCTTTGTAGACCCGCAAATTTATAAACAAAAATCCAATTCTGATGTTGACAATTTTAAGAATTACTGAAGGATTTCTAAACAGATCCTCATTAACTTTCAAGAGATACCTGTACTGCCTTTTGGCATGCAGTTTCTTGTTTAAGTCTTCAACTGTTTACTTGCTATCTACATGCTCAGACTCAAGCACTGCATGATCAATTTTCCCCATGGAAGCATCATAGGTGAGATTTCCAATTTTCAATCTGTTGTATATAAACACAAGATCAGGTATAAGAGATGTTTTAATTGACATGTTGATACAGAAACTTTTCCAGAACACATTATGGTAACTGAAGCTAACATCTCACTTCCCATACATGGATGGACCATAGGATTACCAGTCATTTCTCCTGTATGTAAAACACCCCATTACAAGAGCATTTCTAATACAGGTACCTCCTTCATTATCTCCACTGTATCTTCATTAGTATCAATGAATATCTGACTTAGTTCAGCTTGTTGGGGATGGTATTTATCATAACAATTTGGCCATCATATCTAATTCTCCCTTTATATATTGCCAAAAGGAATCACTGTCCACTAGCAGCTCCCCCATATCTTTAAGATATCCCTTACTGAAAAGGGCAGACCAAACCTTCTCCTCTTCTTATCTCCTTCCCTGCTACTATACAATATATCCTATAGAGAATACTAAATGTAAGTCTGCCAACTTGTTAAACTTAACTTAGCTATACCTGCACCACCTGGAAAGATTTCCCTTACACATTCTGTAAACTACAGTTCCTTTCCATTCACTGCAAATTCCTCTGCATTTGTGTATACTATTTTCAGTCCCTTTTTCCTGCTAGTTAGTGGCCCTTATTCTCTTATTGCTGTGGATGCCTTGCTCCCCCAGTTCCTTTGTGTTCCCTCTTTTTTTGCCATTTGGATTTTTTATTTGTCCATAAATCTGGGAACATATACATGGATCAGATAGCTGTTTTTCAGATGATACATATCTCACCAGCATAACTGCTAATCTGAGATGTGATGTCACATAGATGTAACTCCTCTCATGGTCTATATTTTTCATTAGCATACTATGACATGAAGACTCCATTGCTGTGGCCAATCCCTTGTGAGAGTTCCAGAAGGGAACAGGTGTCAGATAGAAAGATGGATAGAATGACATTTCTTACTGTGCTCATGTTTTGTCTGCCTACCCTAACATGGCCTGTCAGTAGCACTTCATTCTAAATGTAAATCTTAACTGTCTTCTCATTATTCAAAGCTGTATCTTTCTGTTCTTGTTTTTACTAATTCTCTGAGGCTATACTATGTATATTAGGTGCTACCAGTGATTCCTGTATCTTTATTTTGCTCATTTTTCTCCTTATCTTCCACTTCAAATTCCTTCTACCTCTAAATTCTCTCTTGGTGACAATTTTCAGTTTTACAAGGTTATTGATTATCTCTTAGATCCTAATATCACCTAACTTTAACCTTAGAATCCTGCTTAAAAAGTTGCTAGTTTTTCTCTTTGTCTTGTATTCCAAATATCCTTCTACCTCTAAATTCTCTCCTGGCAAAAATTTTTGATTTTGCAAGGTTGATGACCATCTCTAAGATCTTAATATTATCCACCTTAAACTTAGCATCCTGCTTAATAATTCCTCTCATTAAATGTTAATGCTTGTGTACATTTTATGTAACCAAGATTTACTACTCTCACATACATAACATGTATCTATCTGGGTTTACATACACTTTAAACCAATCCCCTTGGACAGCATCTTCATTACAAGCCAGTGTGCTCTCTTATCCTTTGTCTCTCCTGTAATCACCCCAAATTGGTAGCCACGTCCCACCAGCCTTTTTTAATCTTATTTCCTCCTCACTCTCTTTATGTGGTCCTACTGCTATTGTTTTGGAAACAATATCTATATTTTTTGCATGATAATACATTTTCAATTTTCTTTGTACAGAATTTCTTAATAAATGGATTTACCAAAGTGTTCTTACACTGGAAACCTTTTAACAAATTCATAAGGTACTTTCCTTTAGATCTGATTGATAATATAGCTTTTTCCAGTGTGATATTCATCTATGTGTAAATACCTATTTGCAACGATTAGTACAGTACAGGGAGAGAGTTCAACACTCATATGTACATTAATACCTCTTTGAGATTCTCTATTTGTGCAATTTGGAAAGGAAACTCTACACTCATGGAGGCTCCATCTCCTAACTCTCCTTAATATCTTACATTACTTTATTTTTGTCTTATTTAAAACTATCTACATCAACAGTTTTCTCTCTCTTAGCCTGTTCCATGGGTCCATGAATGGTAGTACTGTACACTTCTTCATATCTTTTGTAACATTTCCTGCTAAGCTCTTTCCAACCTGTCATTTTTGGATTCTGAAGGGATTCTGTGCATTAACTTCATCAAATCAACTGAAGAGCTTATACCCTGTAATTGCCTCCTCTTTCTTTTCTCTTTCAACATGAGTAATACTATGGCTGGTAGCCTCTCCCTGTAGCTTAGTTTTCTTACTTCTGATAATATATTTGTTGCCCACTAGTGGACCTTCCCCAGTGAAGCTGGTCCTTTCCATTTGTGTATCTGCACATACTGACCGAGAAAGTTTACATGAGTTCACTTGAAAAAGACAAACAACAGGGGGCCTGATTGGCCCACAACTTGGTTGCCTAGGAAAAAAAGGAAAAAATATAACTTTATAAGAAAATGTAATTCTGCTCAGCAGTTTTTTAAGCTATCACAGACTCTGCTGCTGCACATCAGTCTTCTACTGTTTACTTCTGGTGTTTTTCTCAGAGTATTCCTGAATTTATAAAATATTTGCCTGAATAACTTTTGACGGTTACTTATTCCAGTGCTCAACACAACTATAGGAAAAGAAGCATTTTCCCAAGTCTGTACTACATCTCTTAGCTTTGAGTTTTATTCCATTTGTCCTGCTAACCGTATTTTCTTGTATTTTGAAAAGATACTCATGATTTACCTTATCGAACTTGTTCAGGACTTAGAACACTTGGATTAAGTCACCGTGAAGTCTACGTTTTTTTAAGGGAGATGAGATCCAAACATTTTAGCCTCTCTTTGTATGCCAGATTTCTAAGGGATGGGATCAATTTTGTTGCACATCTTTGTACCTGATCTAATTTTTCCTCATCTTTTTTATATGTTGGAGACCAAAACTGGACTGCATATTCAAGGTGTGGTCTTACTAGAGAAATATTAAGTGTGAGAATTGTTTCTGGTGTCTTGCAATCTATGTTCCTGGCTATGAAACCTAACATTCAGTTGCCTTTTTTACTTGCTGCTTGACACTGTTTAGTGTAATTCAGGTTGTTATTAATGACATCTCCAAGGTCCTTTACTTCATTTACTTTAGTTTGAGAGTTTCCAAACAGCTTGTAGTCAAAATGTATATTCTTGTCTCCAAAGTACATAACTTTACACTTGTCCACATTAAACTTCATTTGCCATCTGTCTGACCACTCTGCTAGCAAGTTAAGATCTCTTTGAATCATTTCTCAGTCCCACCTGTTTACAGCTCTACCTCCTAGTTTAGTATTGTCAGCAAAATTGGAGATCTTAAATATGTGACTGAGTTCTAAGTCATTAACGTATATTATGAAGAAAAATGGGGCCTAGACTGACCCCTATGGCACACCACTCATTATATCTAGCTAATCTGAGACTTCACCGTTAAATACTGCATGCTGCTTTCTTCCGGTAAGCCAGTCTCTGATCCATGCACAGAGCTCTTCACCGATTCTGTGTGCTCTGAGTTTACGTAAGAGTCTCTTGTGAGGTACTTTATCAAAAACCTTTTGGAAATCTATATATTCTACATCAGACGGTACATTTTCATCCCGATTCTGATAAATAACATTAAAAAATTCCAGTAAATTTGTCAGGCATGATCTTCTATTGCAGAAACCATGTTGGTTGTTCAATATAATTTTGTGATCCTCAAGAAAAGTGACAATTTCATCTTGTATTGTTTTTTTCATCATTTTACCTAAAACTGACATAAGGCTAATTGGGCAGTGGTAGTTCAAGGCACACTTTCGTTTCCTTTTTTATATGTTGTAGTAATATTTGCTAGTTTCCATTCAGTTGGCACTTGACCATCTGTTAGAGATATGTTGAATATTTTTGATATGGGGTATATCAGCTGTCTCCTGACCTCTTTTAAAAATCTTGTAGCCAAGTAATCTGGGCTATTGGATTTGTTAGGATTTAGTTGGTCTAGGTATTTTATTATTTCAGAGCTCTTTATTTTTCTAACCTTCAACTCTTCTTCATCATGATCCCTGAAACATTTTCATCGGTTGCAGTATTCGAGATGTTACTTCAATTGTGAATACGGAGTTGAAAGAATAATTTAGTACGGTAGCTAGTTCCTTGTCGTCAGTAGTTAGTGTGTCATGTTCATTTGCTGGATAGAAGATAATAAACCCCTAAATACACCTGTTGACTAACAGAGGAAGTTGCCAGATGCACAACGACTAAACCATTTATAGAGTTGCCAGTAATTCACTCATTTTCTTGGCAGGTTAGATACTTCTGGCTGCTGAGGTGATATATTTTGGCAAAAATATTGTTGAGCAGGAAGGTTGTACCAGCAATATGGGAAACAGGGAAGTAAGGAGTGTTAATAGTGGTAAGGGAGCTTGTGACAGCTATGAGGAAGGGAGAATGGTGGTGTGGGAGGGTGTAACAGCCAGGGAGGGAAGGAGAGTAGTAGTGAAAGAGAATGTGGTGACCAGCTAAGGAAGGAATGGTGGTGGTGGTGAGGATCTTGTGGTAAACAGAGAAGAAGTGATGTTGGACAAGGGGTAAAGTGTGGTGGCCATGGGGGGAAGGGTGCGGCAGTGTTGAGGGTGAGTAGCTCTCCACAGGAGTAAGCAGCAGAGGGCCAAGATGGTTCAAATCTGCTATTGTTCCTGAAGTGGGGTGATCAAACTGATGTTGTGTGCCCTCATTTCAGTCTAATAAATGCTGTTGATTGTATTCTTAACATTTTTGTGTCCATGCACCTATAGGCAGTTTTAGTGCTGAACTATAAATGATGTTATAGGGAAAGGCTTGTTTCTTGCAAGGTGGCCTTCATCAGCAGAATGGAATTCAAGAAAAAGAAGTTTCTTGGTGTGATGCGCTCTGTCTTGGATGATACAGGCATCATGACAGGAAGACTAAACTTTATGGCCATAGATTTGACCCACAGTTGGTACCTCTCTCAGTATCCTTGGAAGTTTTCATGATCTTGAAGTCTCCTAACTTTTCATACTTTTTGCTTCATCTACAATCATATTCAGATAAGATTTTGGTCCTTTGGAAGGTTATTTGTACAGAAGTGAAATATCAATGAAATTAGACCAAGCCTTATGGGACTTTAGTGCTCTTACTCAACTTGAAAAGGCACCACAGATATGTGTCCCTTGTTCCCTCCTGTACATATAACTTTTGATCCAGTGAAGGGGTTCCCATTGTATGCCTGCCTGTAGCTCCAATTTTCTGATCACATCAAATGTTTCATAGCAGTCCATGAACATACAATCCATCAACCTATCTCTTTTGTCTATGTTAATGCTAACTCTATCTATCCTATAAACTCACACTGTATCACTTTAGCAGCATAACCTAATATCACCCTGTAGTCTTATGCAACTATTCTATTTCCTTTCATGAATACAGTCATCATGTCTGCTGTCTCCCAAGTACCTTGGAGTGATTCCTCTTCCAGCTACTTTCTGAAAAGCAGATGTGACCTGTCCAGTATTTCTACACACTCTTTGAATGCTGAGTATTTCGTTAGAAACATTTGTCTTAAATGAGATATGGGCAGAGGTCCTTCAATACCCTGCCTATGTCTTGCCTAAAAATCTGAACATTTTCTATGGTCACTACCTCTTCCCATTACCAGTGTTGGGAGTACTTTACCCTTCACTGTGAAGGCTTTGGAATTTTGCACTGAGCCCTAACATCTTTCATCCTGTTTCTAAGAACTTCTCTTTGAGTCCTTTTGCTGATAATTTAGTTATCAGATAATTTGCAATTGGAGTGATGAAACAGCTTTGACTTTTTTCTTGCCTTTTCTATGATTGCTTGAAACATTGTTGGTCCTTCCTTATATTCCTGAACTCAGTTCTTGCCTTCTTATGCTTTTCAACAGCTGCTTCACTATTGTGCCATCAATGCCTTCTTAATGAGATATCTCATTCTTATCTTATTTTTAAAGTGATTAACATGGGTGGCATGATTAAAAACATGCCCAAATAAAAGGCTATCTCATATGAAAGAACAGTAAGAAAAAAAAAAAATGCAAATATCAGTTAAGGTTTAGCAGGCATTAACTTAAAGGTAGAAAGGTTATAGGAAGAGCAAAAGATGAAAGAGAGAAAAGAATTCCACAGTTTAACTATGTGAGGCAAGGAGGTATCAAAACAGTCAATCCTCAATTGGCTGGTCTCCACAAAAGAAAATTTGGGAAGCAGCAGCTAAACACAAGCCTTTGCTTTTCTATCCTTTCCTTCTGCTGCTTTTAAGGGGACTGCATCTTTTTTCAGTGATGTTAAGGCCAGACCACCTTACCTGGACCTTGGGTCTGTGCATTTATGTAACTATGTAATTCATGTCCAAGCTTAGTGGCAGAGGCACAAACAGACAGCTCATGGGAGCAATGACCAAAATATTGCTCTGTCCTTTCAACTGGTATCCAGTCACTAACTCTCTCACTATTGATTTCACTGAAACTGTTGTAATGTTGTTCCATTGTATGACAGAGGAATTCTTTGAGTCTACATCACTAAAGAATTTCATCTATGTGTAACCCTTTCATTGTGTAAAGCCACATTTGTGGCTGGAGGTAGTTCAGAACACTAAACTTCATACCCTCATTTCAATTCCTAGCAGATGTATGATTCTGTATCTTATCCATAGATGTCACTCGCAGCCTAACAGTACAGCTGGAAAAAGTATCACACATTCACAATAATACATTAGTCATCCAAAAAAGTGAATCTGCACCATCATGGTAGGAAGCTAGATCCACACAATAGAGATTGGTCATTTGCACAGTAAAAGAGAATTTTTCATGTATCATTGTTGACATTTCTGATAAAAATGTTTTTTATCAATTCATATTAATAATGTTCTGTGTAATTACATGAGTACATAATGTGTATAATATAAAGATAAATCTTTTATTTCATACTTGTTTGTCATTTACTCAGTTAGTGAAGTAGCCCTAGGAACAAGAGAAAAAGGTTTCATTTCCTTTGATCCATTCTCTAGCTGTCACATGTAATGCACTACAACCACAGCCCCATATCCACAACCAGGTGCCACAGTCAATTCCATGATTTCCCTGGCTGCTCCATATGACCTGTTCAGTCCACAGACAGCATATCACTCCCTATATACCACATTGCTCCAATGTACTCTATCTCATGCATACCGTTCACTCTCCTGCATGTTCAGGCCAAGAGCATTCAAGGTCTTTTTCACTCCATCATTCCATCTCCAATTTGGACTCCTCCTTCTCCTTTGTCCCCTCCATTTCTAGAACATATATCCTCTTTGCCAGTCTCTTCTCACTTATTCATTACATATGTCTAAACTAATACAGCACACCCTTTTCAGCTCTCTCAATATTATTATACTTATTACCACACCTCTCTCTTACCCCAACCTTATTTACTTGATAAATCTGCCTCACACCACATACTGTTCTCAAATATTTCATTTCCAACACATTCACCCCTTTTCCACACATTCTCATCTCCAGCCCATGCCTCAAATCCATACATCATTGAGACTACTATATCCTCAAACATAACCAATTTTGTCCTCCCAGACTGACCTCTCTTTCCATACATTCCTCAATAATCCTAAAACTTTTGCCTCCTCGCCCACTCTATGACTCCCCTCCATTTCCATGGTTCCATTTGCAACCATGTCCATTTCCAGGTATCTAAAGCACTTCAATTCCTCCGATTTTTTTCCAAACTCATCCCAGCTAACCTGTCCCTCTGCACTGCTAAAGCTAATAACCTTACTTCCATTCACATTTAGTCAGCTTTCTTGATTCACCCACTCTCAGACACCAACTTCTGCTGTTTCTCGCTCAAATTTGCCAACAGTACATTTTCATCAGCACACGACTGATTCACTTTCTAGACCCTCTCACTCCCAAGGGCTGCATACCTGCTCCTCTCTCCAAGAACCATGTATTTACTTACCTCCTTCATCATTCCATTAATAAACAAATGGAACTGACATTACACATCATTCCTGCAGGAATATGGGACATGTGCAATCATGCTTGGAAAAAAAAGTAATGAGTTTAAGTATATGTAGAACAAATTACACATAAAGAAGCTCATAATAATTTTTTTCATATTTGTCCACCATTTCCCAGATAAGTAAGGCATTGCCAAGAACAAATGAAGGAACAACCTTGTTTGCTTATATCCATTCACTAGCCGTCATGTGTAATGCACAGAAGCTATGGCCCCCTGTCAACAACCAGGCCCCTCAGACCTTTCTGTGGTGTCCCCCAGCTGTTTCATATGCCCCAGTTTTAGTCCATTGACAGCATGATGCCCCGTGCATACCACATCACTCCAATGCACTCTATCGCAAGCAAGCCTTTCATCATCCTATATGTTCAGGCCCCAAGCACTCATAATCTTTTTCACTCCAGCATTCTATCTCTAATATGGTCTCCCCCTTCTTGTTCCCTCCACTTCTGACACGTATATATCCTCTTTGTCAACCTCTCCTCACTCATTCTCTCTATATGACCAAACTTTTTCAGCACCCCTTCTGTAGTTCTCTCAACACACTCTTCTTATTACCATACCTCTCTCTTACCCTTTCATTCCTTACTTGATCAACTATACTCACACCACATATTGTCCTCATACATTTCATTTGCAACATATCCACCACTCCTCTGCACATTCTCATCTACTGCCCATGCATCGCATCCATACAGCATCATTGGGACTGCTATACCTACAAGCATATTCATTTTTGCCCTTCCAGATAAAGACTTTTCTTTTCACACATTCCTAGAACCTTCAACCCCTCTCTCGCCCTCTGGCTCACTTGGTTCCATTTGCTGCCATATTCACCACCTCTTTCAAATTTTTTCCATTCAAACTCACACCTCAACTGAACTGCCCCTAAGCACTGCTGGACCTAATAACCTTGCTTTTATTCACATTTACTTTCAACTTCCTCCTTTCATACACTCTCCCAAACTGAGACTCCAACTTATGCAGTGTCTCACTCGAATCTGCAACCAGTGCTGTGTCATCAGTAAACAAAAACTGACTCTTTTTCCAGGCCCCCTTATCCCCTACCGGCTGCATACCTACCTCTTTTTCCAAGACCCTTGCTTTTACCTGCTTTGCCAACCTATGCATAAACAAATTAAAAAGCCATGAGAACATCACACATCCCTGCCACAGACTCACCTTCACCTGGAACAACTCATCCTCCTTCCTAAGTACTTGCACATATGCCTAAAACTCTTTACAAAAACTCCTCATTGCTTCATAAAACTTTTCTTCCAACACCATTTCTTCTTTTTTATGCTGAAGGCTTCAGTCACAGGCAAAAGTCCAGATCAAGGCTGGGCCTTAATTGAAATATAGAGAGAATTATGAAATGGAAAAAGAAAAGATAAGGGAAAGTATTTACGAATCTGTGAGAAAGTGAAAGACCTGTCTTTTGAAATGTGCCAGGTTATAGTTAATAGGAAAAACATGAGAAGGTAGAGGTTCCAATGCTTCAAAGTGTAGGGAAAGAAGCAGTTATCAAAACGACCCACCTTTGAGTTGCCAATGGCCAGACAACAATCATGTGACACAGCGGCTTGCCAAGTATTGCATGGTCTAGCTAGCAGTGGGGACACACAAGCAGCCAGCTCTCAGGAGCAAAAATCAAAGTAATACCTACAGAAGAGGGAAAGTGAACAAACACTGTGGTGCAGGGCTAAGGGGTCAAGTTTGGAAGTTAGCCTGGGACAGTTTGTAAGTCAGATCGCTTTCAACTCAACTCTGTCAAGTAAGGATACAGAGCTAGAACCACCCCAAATGTGAGAGCAGTACTCCATACAAG
>JAYMFT010044551.1:0-15480 GCA_038088735.1 Panulirus argus | reverse complement strand
GATTTCCAGCCCCCCGCTCCCTCCCCTTTTAGTCGCCTTTTACGACATGCAGGGAATATGTGGGAAGTATTCTTTCTCCCCTATCCCCAGGGATATATATATATATATACATATTTATAATTTACAGTAATTCCTCAATTTAACAGACTAATAGGGGGAGCGGGTGTCTGTTAATGCCGAAAGTTCTTTTGATACAATATACAGTACCACAATATACAATTCACACACTTTTTTTGAACTCCTCTGTCACTTGATGCCATTTTGAATTGTAAGGAATGCAAAATTATTAAATAAAAAAGTCACAATTCCCTGTATACAACCTGACCGCACAATAGCTTGAGGCAGACTAAAGAAGCTTCCAAACCAAAGTGACAAGTCGCACTTGGCATGCCACTTGAAAACAAACCTTTAGAAATAAATGAAACCTTTCACACAGGAGTGGCATGACGTGTTGCACCTGCCACGTTTCACTTGGATGCCACTCTGGAATTGGACCGGATCGTTCTTCTGCATGTGATGTGTCACCTTGTCCAGTGTTATCAAATTTAATGGAGCTTTCACACTAAAGTGATAAATAACCAAGATAATATTAATATGAATAACATTAAAGATACAAAAAAAAACTAACAGATTTATGGCATATGTAGTGGATTTTGAAGAGTCTCCTAGCGGATTTTTGCCGGCCACATTTGACAACTCTGCCTCAGTCACGCAATTTGTGGAGAGGAGTACATGATTTCTTTGTGTTCTCATGAACAGTTATTAAGCATGCACCTTCCAGAGACTGAGGCATTTAATGTAAACTTTGTGCAAGTTGTTGAAACTTACAAGTGCTTTTATGACACATCACCAGATTACAGCTCAAAGGATGAGCCTTGCAATTACATAAACACTGTGAATCCCTACATTGTCTCTCAGATACGGATGTACCCACTACCTTTTCGTATGTTTTCTACTAGTAATTACAACACCAATCAGAGCAATTATGTTGGCATCATCATCCGATGATGACATCTTGCGAAATGAGCAGGGAAACTGTACATGTGCCACATGTCAGTTGTCACTTTGGTCTAAAATTGCTGTGTCACTTTTCACTTGTTTTCTGCCACTTGCCACCGTGCCATGTATCATGTTTGTGTGAAAGCTCCCTAAGACCGAAACAATCAAGTACACCCCATGCTACCAAAAACAAGTTCAATATGAAATACACATGGTGCAGCATTTGAGGTTTTTTAATTTTTTTCATTTTTTCAATTATTAATTAATATATTACTTCCCTGGTCCTTTGGATCCAAAATTCGTAATATTGGGGTCTGTTAAATTGAGGGATTACTGTCTATATATTTTTCATAATTGATCTCCATTTTCCATTTTTGTGATTTATCACCAAGAACACAAATAAAGGCTGCATCTACTTACATCCATTCTCTAGTTTTCACATGTAGTGTACTGAAACCACAACTCCCTATCCATAACCAGGCCCCAAAGACCTTTCTGTGATTTACCTTAGATGTTTCACATGTCTTGGTTCAGTTCATTTACAACCTGTCAACCCCGTATACAATATCGTTCCATTTCACTCTATCCCATGCATGCATTTCATCTCCAGTTTAGTTTCCCCTTTCTTCTTGTTCGTTCCACTTCTGACACATATACCCTCTTTGTCATTCTTTCCTAAATCATTCTCTCTCTATGTCCAAACCATTTCAGCACACCGTCTTCAGCTGTCTCAACCACACACTTTTTATTACCACCTCTCTCTCTCTCTCTCTCTCTCTCTCTCTCTCTCTCTCTCTCTCTCTCTTTATATATATATATATATATATATATATATATATGCAACTCCTTAAGGGGGTAGCCACAGCAATAGAGTCTCCATAACCTGTGAACTCATTTCCACTTTTAAGCCTTTTGTGCATCACCTCTAACAGGCCAATGGCAGAGGGCAACTCTAGCACAGTGTTTGAAGAGGTTCTAACCTAATGTTCCTACTGACTACTTCTACCTCATGCTTCTGCCTAATTTTCCTACCTACTTCTTCTACCTAATGTTTCTACCTACTGCGTCTATTTATTGATCTTACTATTTTGCCAAAAGGCTGGGCTAGTGCATAGTGCTCACTGCAGGAAGATCTAGAGTTACGAAGAATGAGCAGTTTCAGTTGAGTGTTGTTAAGAGTTATGTGTGACAAGGAGAGTTTGCATGTTTGTGAACAGAATATCAGTAGCCCATATGTGGGTGAGTCAGAGGAGTGCACTTTGACAGCCACTACAGTGCTGCTTACTATGCAGCCATCACTAACCCTCCTGATACCCAATTGGGTAGTACTGGTAATATACCTCCCTGGTTGTTAGCTGCCTACCAACTACTATCACTACCTACCTACCCCTCTCTTACCCATTCATTATTTACTTAATCAAACCACGCCACACCACATATTGTCCTAAAACATTTCATTTCCAACACACACACACCGTTCTCTGCCCAGTCTTATCTATAGCCTATGCCTTGCATCCATATAATAATGTAAGGACTACTACCAATTTTTGCCCCCAGATGATAATTTCTCTTATCACACATTATTCAGTACTTCCAGAACCTTTGTCCCCTCACTCACCTGATGACTCACTTCCATGCTTCCATTTGCTGCCCTGTCCACTTTTAGTATCTAAAACACTTCACTTCCTTTAATTTTTCTCCATTCAAACTCACAGCCCAACTAACCTGTGCCTCAACTCTGCTAAACCTACTAACCTTGCTTTTATTCACATTTACTCTTAACTTCCTCCTTGCACATACCTTTCCAAGCTCAGTGACCATATTCTGCAGTTTCATGCTCAAATCTGTCACCAGTGCTGTATCATCAGCAAACAGCTGACTCACTTCCTAGGCCCTCTCAATCCCCTTCAGACTTCATACTTGCCCCTCTCTCCTAGACTCTTGCATTTACATCTTTCACCAACCCATTCTTAAAAGAAATTAAACAACCATGGAGATATCACACACTTGCTGCTGACGAACCTTCCCTTAGAACCATTCACTCTTCTTTCTTCCTACTCTTATACATGACTTGAACCCTTGATAAAAACTACTTACTGCTTCTGGCAGCTTTCTTGCCACATATATATTCTTAAGATCTTCCACAAGGTATCTCTATCAACCCTATTATATGCTTTCTCCAGATCCAAAAATGGCACATACAAATTCATCCATTTCTCTAAATTTTTCTCACACACATTTTTCAGTGCAAACACCTGATCCACACATCCTCTACCACTTCTGAAACCACACTGTTCCTTCCCTATCTGATGCCTTGTACATGCCTTCACTCTCTCCATCTCTACCCTCCCACACAACTTTCCAGGTATACTCCATAAACTTATACCCCTGTGTTTGAACACTCACTTTTATCCCTCTTGCCTTTATACAGTGGCACTATACATCTTATTTTTTATGTTGAAGGCTCCAGTCGCAGACAAAAGTCCATATCAAGGCTGGGCCCTAATTGAAATATAGACAGAATTAAGAAATGGGGAAAAAAAAGATGGAAAGTATTTACAAATTTTTAAGAAAATGAAAGACCTGTCTTTTGAAATGAGCCAGGTCATAGTTATTGGGAAAGACATGAGAAGGTAGAGAGTTCCGACGCTTCGACGTGTAGGGAAAGAAGCAGTTATCAACGACACACCCTTGAGTTGCCGATGGCCAGACAATAATAATGTGACGCTGCAGCTTGCCAAGTATTGCCTGGTCTAGCTAGTGGTGGGGGCATACAAGCAGGCAGCTCTTGGGAGCAAAAGCCAAAGTGATACCTATAGAAAAGGGGAAAGTGGACCAACATCGCGGCGTCGGGCAAGGGGGTCTGGTTTGGAAGTTAGCCTGGGACAGTTTATAAGTCGGACCACTTTCGACTCAACTCTGTCAGGCAGGGAAAGAGAGCTAGAAGCAACCCAAATGTGAGCAGTAATCCATCCAAGGACTAAACAGTACCTTGTATAAACGGAGCAACTCTTCAGAAGAGAAAAAGTTGCATCTAAACAGGACATCCACTTTCTTACAGGCAGACTTCGGTATTCCCATAATGTGGGATATCCAAGAAAGAGTGGATGTTACAATAATACCAAAGGAGATACGAGAGTCGTGAGGAGTTTTCAGTAGAGAGATTGGTAGAAATTGGATCTTGGATGTATTGACTAGATTTTGTGGACCCCAGTGAGATATCCTGTCCAAGTCCGAGTTTATTGAGGAAGCTGTGTCAAAGGGAGATGCAGATCGAGCTAGAGAAGAGGGAGCAGAGTTGAAGGATGAGGATGAATGCAGTGTTGAGTCGTCAGCGTATGAGTGCATTGGATTATTTTTGGAAGAAACTCGTTGGAAAAAAAAAAAAAAAGAAACAAGAAAAAGTGTAGGGGAAAGGACACACCCTTGAGGGACACCGCTGTTGATGGAAAAAAGGGGGGAGGCTGATCCATTAACAACAACAGAGATAGATCGGCCAGAAAGGAAGCTAGATATGAATGAACAAAGTGAGGGAAGAGAGCCAAAAGAGTTGAGTTTAGAGATGTGACCCAGATGCCACACCCTGTCAAAAGCCTTAGATATGTCAAGGGCAGTTATATATGACTCCCCAAAGATAGGAAAGGATATCAACAGTGGATCTCGCCTAATGGAAGCCATACTGGTGATCAGAGAAAAGACTGTGGTTTTCGAGGTGTTTAAGGATATGGGAGTTGAGGAGGGATTCAAAGACTTTGAATTGTAAATGTCAAAGCAATAGGACGATAGTCTGAGGGGTCAGAGTGGTCACCCTGTTTCCAAGGAGAAGGAAAAATTTTGTTTTTAAACAGAAACGGAATAGACGAGTAAACACAGGTGCAAGTTCAGAGGAGTAATTAGGTGATGTAATACAGCAAGAGTACTTTGTTATTGGATGAGTTTCTTCAGTGACTGTACTTTGTTGTTGTTAGATGACGTGCTATAGTGGTAGTGCTTTTTTTATTGGATGATATGCTACCGTGAGAATAATTTGTTATTGGATGATGTGCTACAATCACAGTAACTCTTTATTGGATGATGTCTTACAGTGACAGTACTACGTTTTTTGGATGATATCCTACAGTGTCAGTACTCGTTATGGGATGATGTATTTCAGTGACAGAAATTTGTTAATTGATACGCTGCGGGGACAACGCTCTGTTATTTGATATGTTACAGTGACAGTTCTATGCTATGGAATGATATGCTACGGTGACAGCTCTTTGCTGTAGGATGTTATGCTGCAGTGACAGTGCTGTATCAGTGAATGATGTGCTAGAGTTACGGTGCTTTGCAAGTGAGTGATGTTTTACAATAACAGTACAATGTCATTTAATCATGTGCTATAGATGTTGTGGTACAGTGATTGTGCATTGCTATTGAATGATGTAAGACAGTGGGAGTATTTTGTTTTAGGATTATAAGCTACGTTGACAGAACTTTGTTATATTTTGATGTTAGAGTGACATTACTGTGTTATCGAATGATGTGCTTGAGTTAGATGACTTGGTAATTGGGTATTGTACTACGGAGACAGTACATTGTTATTGGAGTATATGCAGGACAAACAATGCTTTGTTTCTGGATGATATGCTACAGTGACAGTACTTGCTATGGGATGATGTGCTAGAGTTTGAATGCTTTGTAATCATTTAGTGTACTACAGACAGAGTATATTCCTATTGGATGAAATGCAAGAGTAATAGTATTTTGTTATTGGATGATTTACTGTGGTGACAGTACTTCGTTATTAGATGATGTGCTACAGCTGCAATACTTTTTCATTTGATGATATGATACACTGACTGTACTTCGTCATTGGATGATTTGCTACAGTGACAGTACTCTGTTATTGGATAGTATTCTACAGTGTCATTGCTTTAGTATTCGATGATAAATAACAACGACAGACCTTTGATATTGGATGATATGATACAGTGACAGCACTATGTTTTTGCTTGATAAATTACATTGATATCAATTTGTTATAGGATGAAGTATTATAGTGACAGTACTCTCTCATTGGCTAATGTGTCACAGTGACAGTACTACTCTACTGAATGGTATGCTACAGTGACAGTATTATGTTATTGAATGATATAATATACTGACAGTACTTTGTTACTGAATGATGTGCTACATTGACAGTATTTTGTTATTGGAATAATGTGCTATATTGACAGCAATAGTGATAGTTCTTCTTAATGGATGATGTGCTACAGTGACAGTAGTTTGACATTGGTTGATTTGCTACAGAGTCAGTACTTTGTTATACGATTATGTGCTACAGTTACGGTACTTTGTTAAAGTATGATGTCTTATACTGACGGCATTATGTTTTATTATGATGTACTACAGTGTCAGTACTTTGTTATTGGATGATGTTTCAGTGACGGCACTTTGTTATAGGATGATGTGCGACAGTTACGGTACTTTGTTATATCATAATGTCTTATAGCGGCAAAAGTATTTTGTTTAATGCCGCGCTACAGTGACAGCATTTGTTTGTGGTTGATGTGCTGCGGTGACAGTGCTTTGTTATTGGATAATGTATTAAAGTGATAATACTTTGTCACTGCATGATGTTCTACAGTGACAATATTTTGTTATTGGATATATGCTACAGTAACAGTGCTTTTGTATTGGATGATGCATACAGTGATAGCGGTATGTTGTTGGGTGTTGTAATACAGTGAGAGTGCTTTGTTAGTGGATATTGTACTACGGTGAGAGTACTTTGTTATTAAATGGTATGCTGCAGAGACAGTATTTTGTTACTGGATGAAGTACTACCGTGACAGCACTTTGCTATTGGATGATGTTCCACAGTGAAAGTACATAATTATTGGATGATATGCTACAGTGACAGTACTCTGGTACTGAATGATGTCCTACAGTGACAGTGTGCTTTGTTACTGCATGATATCCGACAGTGACAGAATTATATTATTATTTGATGTGCTATAATGTCGGTACGTTGTCATTGCATGATTTCCTATAGTGACAGTGCTTTGTTATTGGATGATGTGCTTCAGTGACAGTACTTTGATATTGGGTGATTTGTCAGTGTCAGTTCTTTGTTATAGGATTATGTGCTATAGTCAAGGTTCTTTTTTGTAGAGTGATGTTTTACAGTGAGAGTACTTTGTTATTGAATGATGTGTTACAGTGAGGGTACTTTGTCATTGGATGATGGACTTCTAGTCAGTACTTTGTTTGTGAATGACGATCTACAGTGACAGTATTTTGTTTTTGGTTGTTGTGCAGTGACTGTACTTTGCTATTGGATGATAGGCTATATCAACAGTGCTTTATTTTCTAGATGATGTGCTACAGTGACAGTACTCTGTTACTAGATGATATGCTAAAGTAACAATAATTTGTTGTAGGATTATGTTTTGCAATGACTATAGTATGTTACCGAATAAAGTGCCAGCGATGCGACTTCGTGATTGGATGAATGAACTAAAGTGTTAGTACTTTAGTATTGGATGATGATCTACGGTGATGAACTAAAGTGATAGCACTCTGCTATTGGATGATATTCTACTGTGACAGTACTTAGTTATTCGATGATGCTTTAGTGACAGTACTTTATTGCTGGATGATATCCTACTGTGACAATAGTATATTATTGGGTTATGTATTACAGTTACAGTACTTTGTTATTGGATGCTGTTCTACAGTACCAGTACTTCCTTATTTGGTGATGTATTGCGGTGACAGTACTTTATCTTATGATGTGCTAGAGTGACAGTACTTTGTTATTTGTTGATTATTACAGTGTCATTACTTTAACATTAATTTATATGCTACAATTACGGTAACTTTTAATAGCATGACTTTTTTTTACAGAGACAACATTTTGTTACTGTTGATATGTTACAGTGGCAGTACTTTCTTATTGGATGATTTGCTACAGTGCCATTTTTTTGCTACACAGTGATGTGCTACAGTTCCTGTATCTTGTTATACCATAAGGTGTTTAACTGACAGTACTATGTTAGTCAATTATGTGCTACAATAACAGATTTTGTTATTGGTTGATGTGTTACAGTGACAGGACTTTGTTTTTGGATGACGTACTTTAGTGACATTACTATTTCATGCGATGATATGCAACAGTGACAGAGTTTTATTATTGAATAATGAGCTACAGTGACAGTGCTATGTTTTTGGATGATGTATTAAAGTGACAGTTCTTTGTTATTTCGTGATGTACTGCAATTACAGTATTTTTTGGATGGTGTGCTACAGTGACAGCATTTTGTTATTGGTTGATTTCTACAGTGTCATTATTTTGATATAGGATTATATGCTACAGTCACGGTATTTTGTTATAGAATAATATCTTCCAGTGATAATACTGTGTTAGTGAACGATATGCTACAGTTACATTACTTTCGTGTTGGATGATTTGCTAAAGTGACAGTACTCTCTTATTGGATGATATCCTATAGTCACAGTTTTATGTTAGTAGGTTATATGCTACAGCGACAGTATTTTGTTATTGCTTGTTGTGTTATAGTGATTATACTTTGTTATTGGATGATAGGTTATATCAACAGAACTTTATTTTCTAGATGATGTGCTACAGAGATAACACTGTGTTACTGGATGTTATGCTAAAGTAACAGCAATTTGTTAAAAGATTATGTTTTGCATTGACTGTAGTATGTTTCTGAATGAAGTGCCAGTGATGCGACTTCGTGACTGGATGAATGAACTAAAGCGTTAGTACTTAAGTATTGGATGATGATCTACGGTGATGAACTAAAGTGGTAGCACTCTGCTATTGGGTGATATTCTACGGTGACAGTACTTAGTTATTCGATGATATGCTTCAGAGACTGTACTTTATTGCTGGTTGATATCCTACAGTGACAGTATTATATTATTGGGTTATGTACTACAGTGGGTTATGTACTACAGTGGCAGTACTTTGTTATTTTACAATGTGCTAGAGTGACAGTACTTTGTTATTGGTTGATTATTACAGTATCATTAATTTGATATTGGATTATGTGCTACGAATTTGTTATAGTATGATTTTCTTTTACACTGACAGCATTCTGTTAATGATGATATGCTACAGTGACAATATTTTCTTATTGGATGATTTGCCACAGTGCCAGTTCTTAGTTACATAGATATATGCTACAGTTCCTGTACTTTGTTATACCATGAGGTGTTTAAGTGACAGTACTATGTTAGTTAATTATGTGCTACAGTGACATTTTTTTGTCATTTGTTGATGTGTCACAGTGACAGGACTTTGTTTATGGATGACGTACTTCAGTGACATTACTATTTCATGCGATGATATGAGACAGTGACAGAGTTTTATTGTTGGATAATGAGCTACAGTGACAGTACTATATTTTTGGATGATGTATAAAAGTGACAGTTCTTTGATATTTGTTGATCTACTACAGTTACAGCATTTTTTGGATGATGTGCTACAGTGACAGTGCTTTGTAATTAGTTGATGTGCTACAGTGACAGTACTTTGTTATATAATGATATTCTATAGTGACTATACTAAGTTATTCAATGCTATGCTACACCGACGGAACTTTGTTATTCATTGATGTACTAACTTGATAGTACTTTGTTACCAGACAAAATGCTACAGTGACAGTGTTTTGTTATTGGCTGATATGCTACACTAACATTATTTTGTTCCTGGATAATTTACCACAGTGACAGTACTTTGTTAGTGCATTATGTGCTAAAGCGACAATGCTTTGTTACTGGGTGTTGTGCTACTTAAACAATAAATTCTTACTGGATGATGTCCTACAGCGAAAGCACTTTTTTTAATGGATAATGTGCTACATTGACAATACTTTGTTAACTGGTGATATACCACAGTGACAGTGCTTTGTTATTAGATGATATGTTACAGTGTCAATGCTTTGTTATTCGATGATGTTCAACAGTCACAGGGCTTTGCTATTGGATGATGTGCTACAGTGACAGCACTATATTATTAGGTGATTAATTACAGTGAAAGTAATCTATTACTGGATAAGATATTTTAGTACTGTCTCATTGTATGATGTGCTACAGTGATAGTACTTTGTTACTGGATGATGTCCTACAGTGACAGCACTTTTTATGTGATGATGTAATAGAATTACAGTACTTTGTTGTTGGATGATGCATTACAGCGACAATGATTTGCTTCTCTATGATGTGCTACAGTGACAGTACTTTGTTATATGATGATGCACTACAGTTACAGTACTTTGTCATTCGATGGTATGCAACAGTGACTAGGTTTGTTATTAGATGATGCGTTATTGCGACAGTATTATGTTATTGGATGATATATTACTGTACCAGTACTTTGTTACTAGGTGATGTACTACAGTGACAGTACTTTGTTTCTGGATGATGCACTACAGTGTCAGTTTTGTTATTCTATGATGTGCAACAGTGACACGGCTTTACTATTTGATGATGTGCTACTCTGACAGTAATATGTTATTAGGTGATTAATTACGGTGAAAGTACTTTATTGCTGGAGTAATGTCTTGTTGGATGATATTCTACAGTGACAGTACTTTTTATGTGGTGATGTACTACAATGAGAGTACTTTGATGCTGGATGAGGCGTTAGTGACAGTGATTTGTTTCTCTATGATGTGCTACAGTGACTGTACTTTATTATTGGGTGATGCACTACAGTTGCAGTACTTTGTTATTCGATGATATGCGACAGTGGCAGACTTTGTTATTAGATGATGTGCTATAGCGACGGTACTGTGTTATTGGATGATATATTACAGTGACAGTACTTTGTTATTGGGTGATATACTACAGTGACAGTATTTTGGTATTGGATGATCTGCTGCAATGACTGTTGTTTGTTATTAGATGATGTGCCATAGTCACAGTACTTTGCTATATAATTGTATGATACACTGAGAGTACTATGTTATAGGATGATGTGTTACAGTGACAGTGCTATGTTACTGAATGACATTCTAGAGTTACAGTACTTTGTAATTGGGTGATGCACTACGGTAACAGTACTTTGCTTTTGGATATGGTACGGGGACAGCGCTTTGTTATTGGTTAATATGCTACAGTGACAGTACTTTGGTATTAGATGATCTGCTACAGTGACAGTACTTTGCTGTTGTATAATATGCTACAGTGACAGTATTCTGTTACTGGATGATGTACTACAGTTCTAGTACTTTGTCATTCGATGATATGCAACTATGACAGGGCTTTTGTTTTTACATGATGTGCTACAGTGAGAAAAATGTTATTGGATAATGTATTAGAGTGACGGTACTTTGTAATTGGGTTATGTACTACAGTGACAATGCTTTGGTACTGGATGATATGCTACAGTGACAGTTGTTTATTATGAGGTGATGTGCTATAGAGACAGTATTTTGTTACAGGATTATACGATAACTGAAGGTGTTAGTTATAGGATGATAATCTTCAGTGACAGTGCTATATCACTGAATAATGTGCTAGAGTTACTGTACTTTGTAAGTGGGTGACGTTTTACAGTGGCAATACTTTGTCATTGGGTGATGTTCTACAGTGACAGTACGTTCTTGTTGTTAGATAATGCGGTAAAGTGACAGCACATTGTTATTGGATGATGTACTATAGATGATGTGGTACAATGATAGTCATTGTTATTGGATGATGTGTTACAGTGACAGTAATTTGTTATGGGATGATGAACTACAGTGAGAGTATTTTTTATAGGATGATATGCTACGTTGACAGAACATTGTTATAGGATGACGTTATAGTGACAGACTGTGTTATTGAATGATGTACTAGAGTAGAGTATTTTGCAACTGAGTAGTGTACTACATAGACAGTACTTTGTTATTGGATGATATGCTACAGTGACAGTACTTGCTATTGGATGATGTGCTAGAGTCAGATGCTTTGTAATCGGGTAGTGTACTATAGATACAGAATACTGGTATTGGATGAAAATGCAACAGTGATAGTATTTGTTATCTGATAAAGTGCTACAGTGACAGTACTTGTTATTGGATGACTTGCCGTAGTGACAGTACTTTCTATTGGATGAAGTGCTATAGTTACAATACTTTCTTATTTGATGATATGATTCACTGACAGTACTTTGTTATTGGATGATTTGCTAAAGTGACAGTCCTTTGATATAAGATAATGTGCTATAATTACGATACTTTGTTATAGTATGATTCTTTTTACAGTGACTCTACTCTGTTACTGAAGAATACGCTACAGTGACAATACTTTCTTATTGGGTGGTTTGCTACAATGCCAGGTCTTTGTTGCATGATGGTGTGCTAGAGTTACGGTACTTTGTTATACCATGAGGTGTTTTAGAGACAGTACTATGTCAATGTTATGCTAAAGTGACAGTTTTTTGTTGTTGGTTGATGTGTTACAGTGATTGGATTTTGTTTTTGAATGGCGTACTACAGTGACATTACAGTTTCATACGATGAAATGCAACAGTGACAGAGTTTTGTTATTTGATATTGTGCTACAGTGATACTACTATGTTCTTGAATGATGTATTAAAGGGACAATTCTTTGTTATGTGGTAATACACTACAGTGACAGTACTTTCTTTTTGGATGATATGCTACAGTGGTAGTGCTCTATTATTAGCTGTTGTGCTACAGTGATAGTACTCTGTTACTGAATTATATGCTGCACTGATGGGACTTTGTTATTGGATGATTTACTACAATGTCAGTACTTTGTTGTTGCATGATGTTTTACATTGACAATACTTTGTCATTTGATGAATTGCTACAGTGACACTACTTTGTCATTAGATGATATCCTACAGTGGTAGTAGGATGTTAATGGGTGATGTACTACAGTGAGAGTACTTTGTTGTCGATTGTTGTGCTACACTAACAATGCTTTGCTACTGGATGTTATATTACAGTGACAGTACTTTGTTATCAGATGATGAGCTAGAGCGACAGTACTTTGTCATTGGTTGATTTCTACAGTGTCATTATTTGACTGATATACAATTATGTGCTAGAATTACGGTAATTTGTTAAAGTATGATTTTTTTACAGTGATCGTATTACATTATTGAATGATATTTTACAGTGACAGTACTTTGTTACTGAATGATATGCTACAGTGACAGTTCTTTATTGTATGATGATGTGCTACAGTTAAGGTAATTTGTTGCACCATAAGGTGTTTCAATGACAGTACTATGTAATTCAATGATGTTCTTAAGTGACAGTTTTATGTTAGTGGTTGATGTGTTAGTGATAGTTCTTTGTTTCTGAATAATGTAGTACAGTGATATTACTATTTCCTGCGATGATATGCAGCAGTGAGGGAGCTACAATAATAGTACTTTGTTATTGGATGATGTATTAAAGTGACAGTTCTTTGTTATTTGGTGATGTACTACAGTTACAACACTTTTTTGAATGAAATGCTGCAGTGACAGTGCTTTGATATCGAATGATGTTTTATGGAGACAGTACTAAGTTATCGAATGATATGCTACACTTACTGAACTTTGTTATTCACCGATGAACTACCTTGATAGTACTTTGTTACTGGACGAACTACTACAGTGACAGTGCTTTGTTTTTGGTTAATATGCTACACTGACAATATTCTGTTGCGGGATGATTTATTACAGTGACAGAACTTTGTTATTGCATTATGTGCTACAGCGATAATGCCTTGTTATTGGATGATGTGCTACATTGACAATACTTTGTTAATAGATGATGTACCTAGGTGACAGTACTTTTTATTGGATTATGTGATGCAGCAACGTTAGTTATTTTCTTTTTATGTTGAAGGCTCCAGTCACGGACAAAAGTCCATATCAAGGCCGGGCCTTAATTGAAAGATAGAGAATTGTGAAACGGAAAAAGAAATGACAGGGGATATTATTTACGAATTTTTGAGAAAATGAAAGACCTGTCTTTTGAAATGTGCAAGGTCATAGTTTTTGATTGTGTACTACATTAACAGTACTTTATTGCTAGAGGATTTGTCACTAGTTGGTATGCTACAATGACAGTATTTTGTTAATGGATGATTTGATTTGTTATTGTGTTATGTGCTACAGCGACAGTGCTTTGTTACAGGATGTTTTGCCACATTGACAGTAGTATGTTATTAGATTATGTACTCGAGTGAAAGTATTCTGTATTTCGAGGTTGTAATACATTTACAGTACTTTGTTATTCAGTGATGTGCTATAGTGACAGTACAGCGATACAAGATGATAACCTACAGTTATGGCATTTTGCTATAGTAGGATATGTTACAGTAACAGCATTATGTTATGGGTCATATTTTACAGTGGCACCACTATATTATTTGGTATCGTACTCTAGTGACACTACTTTGTTATTGGGTGATATGCTACAGTGACAGTATTTTGTAAATGGATTATATGCTACAGTGATAGCGCTTAATTATAGGATGATGAACTAGAGTGACTGTATTGTTTTAAGATGATGCGTTACAGTAACAGAACTATGTTGTTGACTGAAATGCTACAGTGACAGCACTTTGTTATTGCAAGATTTACTACAGTGACAATACTTTGTTACTAGATGATGTTCCATATCTATAGTACTTTGTTATTCGATGATATGCTACAGTTTGAGTACTATTTTATAGGATGATATGCTTTACTGACAGTACTATCTTGTTGAACTATATCTTTATTGAGAGTACTTTGGTCTTGGATGACGTACTACATTGATTGTACTTAGCTACTGGATATTATGCTAAAGTTACAGAACTTTGTTATTGGATGATGTGCTACATTCACACTGCTTTGTCAGTTGATTGTGTACTACAGTGTCAGACCTCTTTTACTGGATAATATGCTAGAGCGACGGTGCATTGTTATTGGATGATATGCTACAGAGATAGTACTATGTTATTAGATGATGCACTACAGTAATAGTAGATTGTTATTGCATGACGAATTATTTTGACGGTACTTTGTGATTTTATGATGTGTTACAGTGACAGCACTTTGTTGTAGGATTATGTTTTACATTTACACTACTAAGTTATTGAATGATATGTTTCAGTGACAGTACTTTGTTACTGGATGATGTACTACAGTGTCAGTTCTTTGTTACTGTATTATGTTCTCCACTGACAGTATTTGTCATTTGAAGATTTGCTACAGTTACACTACTGTGTTACTGGATGATGTCCTACAGTGACAGTAGAATGTTAATGAGTGATTTACTACAGTGGCCATTGGTAACTCAAGGGTGTGCCGTTTTGATAACCTTCTCATGTCTTTCCCAATAACTATTACCTGGCTCATTTCAAGAGACAGGTCTTTCACTTTCTCAAAACTTCGTAAATACTTTCTCTGTCTGTCTGTCTGTCTGTCTGTCTGTCTGTCTCTCTCTCTCTCTCTCTCTCTCTCTCTCTCTCTCTCTC
>JAYMFT010044540.1:0-15481 GCA_038088735.1 Panulirus argus | reverse complement strand
TATAGTGCCATTGTACAAAGGCAAAGGGGATAAAGGTGAGTGTTCAAACTATAGAGGTATAAGTTTGTTGAGTATTCTTGGAAAATTGTATGGAAGGGTATTGATTGAGAGAGTGAAGTCTTGTACAGAGCATCAGATTGGGGAGGAACAGTGTGGTTTTAGAAGTGGTAGAGGATGCGTGGATCAGGTGTTTGCACTGAAGAATACATGTGAAAAATACTTCGAAAAATAGATGGTTTTGTATTTAGCATTTAAGGATCTGGACAAGGCATATGACAGGGTTGACAGAGAGGCTTTGTGGAAGGTCATAGAAATATATGGTGTGGGAGGTAAACTGCTGGAAGCAGTGAGAAGTTTTTATCAAGGGTGTAAAGCATGTGTATGTGTAGAAAAAGAGGAGAGTGATTGGTTTCCATTGAAGGTCGGTCTGCGGCAGGTCTTTGTTATGTCCCCATGGTTGTTAAATTTGTTTATGGATGGGGTGGTTGGGAGGTAAATGCAAGAGTTTTGGAGAGAAGGTCGAGTATGCAATCTTTGAGGGATGAGAGGGCCTGGAAAGTGAGTCAATTGTTTGCCAGTGATACAGCACTGGTGGCTGATTCGAGTGAGAAACTGCAGAAGTTGGTGACAGTTTAGAAAAGTGTGTGAAAGGAGAAAGCTGAGAGTAAATGTGAATAAGAGCAGCGTTGAGGGACAAGTTAGTTGGGATGTGAGTTTGAATGAAGAAAAATTGGAGGAAGTGAAGTGTTTTAGGTATCTGGGAGTGGACATTGCAGTGAATGGAGCCATGGAAGCGGAAGTGAGTCATAGAGTGGGGGAGGGGGTGAAGGTCCTAGGAGCAATGAGGAATGTGTGGAAAGAGAGAACATTATCTGGGAGAGCAAAAATAGGTATGTTTGAAGGAATAGTAGTTCCAGCTATATTATATGGCTGCGAGGCATGGGCTATAGATAGAGTTGTACGGCGGAGGGTGGATGTGTTGGAAATGAAATGTTTAAGGAAAATATGTAGTGTGAGATGGTTTGATGAAGTAAGTAGAGTAAGGGTAAGAGAGATGTGTGGTGATAAAGAGAGTGTGGTTGAGAGAGCAGAAGAGGGTTTGTTGAAATGGTTTGGACATATGGAATGAATGAATGAGGAAAGGTTGACAAAGAGGGTATATGTGTCAGAAGTGGAGGGAACAAAGAGAAGCAGGAGACCAAGTTGGAGGTGGAAGGATGGAGTGAAAAAGATTTTGAACGATCAGGGCCTGAATATCCAAGAGGGTGATAGCCATGCATAGGATAGAGTCAGATGGAACGATGTGGTATACTGGGGTTGACGAGCTGTTAATGAACTGAACCAGGATATATGAAACGTGGGGTAAATCATGGAAAGGTCTCTGGGGCCTGAATGTGGATAGGGAGCTGTGGTTTCGGTGCATTACACATGATAGCTAGAGACTGAATGTGAGCAAATGTGGCCGTTTTTCATGTATATTCTGGCACTACCTTGCTGATGCAGGGAGTTGCAGTGCTACTTTCTGTTGGGCAGGGTGGCACCAGGAATGGATGGAGGCAAGCAAGTATAAATATGTACATGCATATATGTTTATATGCATGTGTATGTATATATATGTATATATGTATATGTTGATATGTATATGCATGTATTGTGCATATATGTAAATATGTGTGTATGTGAGTGGATAGGTCTTTCTTCATCTGTTTCGTGGCAAATATGTATGAAAAAAAATTTATATGTTTATGATATAGCATTAATGAGATGGGATTCATTACAGCCTCAGTTACCCATGCTGTCTCAGATAAGCTAGAATAAAAATGAATAGATAAATGAGTTAGATACAATAGATAAATGAGTTAGATACAAAGAAACAAAGATGAGACACATTGATGCAAGGCCTCAATGCAAATATGATATTGTTGGAAATAACCTACAGGAACTTGTGTGTTCTTGAGAAGGACTTAGGCATAGATATTGCACCTAATCTGTCTCCAGAACTCCACTCCAAGAAAATTGTTAAGGAGAAAAACTGTTTGTTGGCAAGAATTAGGGTTACATTTAATGATATGGGTAACAAAATGACCAGGAAATTGTTTGTTGCTTACTTTAGACCAAATTAAGAATAAGTAGTAGTTGGTAGACAGCTAATGACTAGGGAGGTTTATTGTTAGTACTTTTTTTTTTCTATGTTGAAGGCTCCAGTCACAGACAAAAGTCCACACCAAGGCCGGGCCCTAATCGAAACATAGAGAGAATTAAGAAATGGGGAAAAAAAGACGGAAAGTATTTACAAATTTTTGAGGAAGTGAAAGACTAGTCATTTGAAATGAGCCAGGTCATAGTTATTGTGAAAGATATGAGGGTTAGTGATGGTTGTGTACTGAGGCAGCACTTCAATGGTTGTTAGTTTGTACTCTTCTGACCCAGGTACAGCCTTGGGGCCTGACCAGTGCCAGACCTCAGAAAATGCTAGAAAACAGATATTGACCCCTAAGAGAACCCTTGTGTAAACATATGCCCTACCCCTAGTCTTGCCAGCTCATTCCACATACATATTGCTGTGTTATCAAAGGTAGAACAGAGCTTAAAGGATGAAATGATACAACCAGTAATGCTTCCAAACAAGGTTCTGCTTTTGGGTGTGCTGAACAAATATATAAAATCAAAAATATTTTACACTCTGGATTGAGGCCAATAGAGTTAAGCTGCGTCCACACTAATGGCCAGTTCCCGGCAGGCTGTGCAGTCACCAGGCAAAGTCTGTTGGGCATGCCTGTGTTGTTGTCCACACTGTTGAGGTGGTTGAGCGGTCAAGTCGTACAGTAGTCAGTAGGTGGTTGGCAGGCCATGAGTGTGGTATCACCATGCGCAGCAAAGTTAAAAGGAAAATAATAGTGCTGTGTAGCATATTGATTGCTGTGTGCATAAAAAAAAAAAAAGTGCAGAAAACCATATGGTGTAAAGAATGGCAACTTTTTGTGGCTGGCAGCACCATTGCTCCAGACCCGGCATCAAACCACCAGGCAGTGTCTGATTTTGCACAGTTACTAGTTAGGGAAATTACTGATTTACCCATCAAGGTTGCCACAAAGTGTCTGATAACGGACTTAATACTCCTTCCTGCTGGGCACTGCACGATAGTGTGGATGCTCCTTAACAGTATGCTCTAGCTTCACATACAAAGTATTTTTCAAACCATTCAAGAAAAGTTTAGTTGTCATCCACCCTTTTTTAGTACCATGGTAGATAAGTGGGAGAATTTTCATTCCTTAAAAGGCCCTCATATGAATGCTCTTACCATTTACCATCAGCTTGGTTTCATATGGTCCTGTAGCATTGCTGCAGCCAAGAATTGTTACCCTATCTTTGGAACCCTTCCCCCCAGATGGAGACTCCTCAATTCCTGGGAAAGGGTTTTACGTGACATATGACTCCAATACAGGGCAGATTCGTCAGCATTATACACTTATTCTGGGGCTAAGTTTTCTACTGCCACTAACTGTGCAAGTGTATACACAAACTTTGTCATTGCTAAGCATCCCCCCAGAAATGCTTACACCTTCATTACATCAGAGCTTAAACCACTTTATAATTGCATTGTATGATTCTGTACTCCTGGCACCTTTCAAAGTTTTCTGAAGCTTTAAGCTTTTCTGGCTTCCATTTTCAGCCAAAAACTTTAAAATCTGCTCCTTTTGTTTCTTTAAGTCATACACAGTTGATGATCCAATTTCATAGTACTCACACAAAGTCTTTACAGAAGTTCCTATATCTAATTATCTCAGTAATGCCACCTTTTCAAGCATTAATAATGATTTATGCTTTCACTTATTAGCACTATCGCCATCTTCTGCACCTCTTGGTCTCTTGGATGACATCCTAAAGGGCTAAAATACAGCTGAATATAAGAAGTTAACAGGACTGTTAATTAGCTCGGCTGCAGTACAAACAGATTTTGGCACCTTATTGCTGTTATCTTGCTAACAGCACCACCCTGGTGACAGATCCACAAACTAATGGTAGCAGATTCAAAACATGCTGGAGCATGGGAGTTGCCGTACTGTAGAGCACCAGATTAGAGAGGTACAATCTGTAGCTGTCTTTTCTCTCTGCCTTACCCTCACATGAGCTGGTGACTTTCTGTGCTCAAACACAGTCTCTCCTTGTCACACATAACACTTGACAACACTTACCTCACACAACTCATTATTTGTAACTCTAGATTTTCCTGTAGTGAGCATTATATATTAGCCCTGCCCTCTGACAAAATGATAGGAGCAATAGATAGAATTAGTAGGTAGGAACATTAGACAGAAGCATTAGGTAGAAGTAGTTGGTATGAACATAAGGTGGGAACATTAGGTAAAAGTAGTAGGTTCAGACATTAAATAGACACATTAGGTAAAAGAAGTTGGTTGGAACATTGGGTAGGAGTCTCTGGAAACATTGCGGTAGGAACATTGGGTAGGAGCCTCTAGAAACATTGTGGTAGGAACATTGGGTAGGAGCCTCTGGAAACATTGCGGTAGGAACATTGGGTAGGAGCCTCTGGAATCATTGCGCTAGGAACATTGAGTAGGAGCCTCTGGAAACATTGCGGTAGGAACACTGGGTAGGAGCCTCTGGAAACAATGCACTAGAGTTGTCCTCTGCTAGTGGCCTGTTAAGAGTGAGGCAATAAAGGCTAAGAAGGGGCATTTGAGTTCACTAGTTAAGGAGACTTGCTGTGGCCATCCCCTTGAGGGGGTTCCCAGAGGGAATGGGCATCAGATTTATAGACAGATAGAATAAGAATATACTTCTCAAGTATAATCATAGCACATAAAGCAGCACAAAGCACAAAGACCTGATTTAGAAGGTCCAGAGGATGACAACAAAGATGATATATGAATTTAGAAAGCTGAGTTATGGTGAGAAGTTAGAGGCTGTAACTATGCCCATCATGAAAGAAAAGAGTGAGGAGTGACATGACCAAAATCTTCATGTTTCAAAACCAGTTTCATGGTGTCAACTGTGAATAGGTCTTCATGACAGAGCAAGCAGAAGCCATAACCTGAAACTAAGCAAGAAACATGTCATAAAAGATATGAAAAAGTGCTTTTATTGTATCAGAGTAGTGGATGAATGGAGAAAAATGATGAAACTGTGAATGCTGACAGCATAAAGAGGTACAAAAGTTGTATGCAGAGAAAATTTAAGTGATAGACATAAGCATGGTTAGAACGATGCTAACAAAAGAACGATTTAGCCTTTGACCTGTGTGCTTCAGACACTGATGGGTCAGTGGTTGGATCTTTTTCCTAAGATATAGGTAGGTAAGGTAAGGGGCCTTATTCCTTCTTAAGAATTGTGTATATATGTTGCACTGTTCTTGAATTATTCTCAGGTTGGTCTTGAAAATTAGATGAAAGTTTTGAGATGTTCCTATTTTCCTGTAAGTTATGAAATTTTGTCTACTTCATGGCACCATTGTGGGTCAACATTATTTTGTTAATGTATAATTTGAAATTTTATGTTTAAAACATAATTCATTTTTTTGTGATAATTTCTTTACTTTCTGGTTCTCTTGTTTTTCTCTTTATGATTTTATCAACCTGCTTACGATACTGGTATTTTTGATATGTTTAATTACACTCATACTCTACAACAGTTGCATTACTTGCAAAAGTTCAGTGCTACCAACTTTTAGTTTTGATTTCCCACACATGCAGCTCTTTTTTTCCCCTTAATGAATCCTTCACTTGTGATGTAATCTTGATTGAGAGGGAGCTTGACTGATTCACAGAGCTGCTGAATTTGTCAACATTTCTGTTGATTGGCAGCAGAGTAAAAAAATGACCTCAAACAATTAATACCTTGTGTAAGTTAGTAGGTCACATTTATCATGAGTCTGCAATATTTTCAGTATGATATGCAAAATTTATAGCACTGTGTGATGACTGGCAGCTGGCATATGTATCAGAGTGCATCAAGTTTGAAAGTGTAAGTATGGACTTCACTGCCTCAAATCATGTGCTTTCTTTGCTGAATGAGTTCCCTAACACTTCATCTACTTCAAAATGGGTGAGGATTGGTAGAATATATTCTCAAATTGATGACAATGGCTTTGAAGAACACATGGATCATTGATTATTTGTTTCAGTTTGATTGCAGTTAAGAAAGAAATCTTGAATGAACCAGTTACTCAGTGGGAGGCATAAGGGTATGCATAGACATATGACATGTCAAACAGCACAGCACATGGCAGCATATCCTTTCATGCAGAGCATGTACTAATGTATAATGACAGTGCTTTCTTGGTTGTATGATTCTAACTTGTGGATGGTAATCTCAATGCGGATGATCCTGTAAATATCTGCAAGAACTAATGATAAGATTATATTTACCATTTTACTTTCAGATTGAAAGTTGTTTGTCATCCTCTGATCGATTATCATGAAACTTCAGAAGGAAACATGCAGTATCACACGTTTTCTTTTTTGTGTTTTATTAAAAAAAGAAGATGAAATGGCTTTGTAGCAGGCATAACAGCAACACAGTCTGTGGGCTGCATAGCCAGCATGCCAGCTGTAGGCATTGGCTAGAAAACTGGAAGATGCTGTAAATGGTAGGTAGATACACTGCTTCTCACAGAATAAGCCAATTTTTAGAGTTGAAAGAAAGCTCTTCAGCTGATCTCTGTTGATTTACATTCTTGGCCAAGTTATTTATTATTTTTTGTTGTGTCTTTCACATCTTTGTTCAGCATTACTGTCATTGGTAAATCAAACATTGACAGTTAGATTGCTGTTGTTTTACTGAAGTTAAATCACCTAACCCACCTGTATTCCAGGCTTGGAACTGTGGGAAAATACCTGGTGATATTCAAATAGTCATAAATGTAAATATGTGTGATGAAAACTGATTTTGAAATGCTAGAAATGTTACCCATCAGTCCTTAATATTCATGTTTACATGAGCTACAAAACCACATCAGTGTTTGGGGGGCACATTCCTTCACAAACATTTCAGGTGAGACCATTGTAGGCAGCTATTACAGTGGCATCACCAGTTGACACACATACCATTCTGATGATGAATGAATTGGCTTCATTTTGGACTTGCTCATAAAATCCAGAAGATTAGTACAGGGATGGACTAGCATGCACGCTTACGTTGTTGATTGCTTGATTGATTATGAAAATAAAAAGGAACACACAGTATATATTTTGTACAGAGCTGTTTAACTCCGCCAGGATGTTTTCCTGCCAGTCCCAAGCCTGGAAGAAGGAGGAGGGTTAGGGGATTTGACTCCCAACAAAACAGCATGGAAATATTTACAGATCCATTTGATTATCATTAACAGTAATGAAACAAAATGTGAAAAACACAGGACCATAATAAATGGCTACGCCTGAAGTGTAAATTAACAGAGATTAACAGATGAATCTTCCTTTACCCCAACTGCTTACTTATAACACACCATGTAAATGAAGATTGATATTGTGTACCTACAGGTAGCCCTTATGATACCTATTAGGACTGTTCCTGTAAGCACCTTCAGTGGGGCTTTTATTGCCTTCAGTAAGAGAACCCCAGTTGTTGCAGGCTTATTGCTCAACTTTTAGGTTGCAGTACCTTATGGTACTTTTCCTTTTGGAACCTCAGTAGTTTTGATTGTATCCAGTTCAAAGATTGATGGTTTGCCTTGGTGCCCAGGTGTGACACATCATTACATTGTTTCAGGATTTTTTTTATTTTAGAAAGTTTTGGTTTTATGCTGTGATCAGATCCCCAGCTAAGATTTTTAGCCAAGTGTTTTAAGCACTTTAAAAGTCGCTTCTGGTTGGGTTCTCAGTGGAGCTTCGTTTTATACAGTATGTAGAAGTGTTGCGCAAGATGTTTGCCAAGTGCTTCAGGTGTTTAGATAAGTTGCCTTAAAGTAGAAAACCAACTGAGCTTTGAGCTGTAGATTTTTAATAACTCCAGCTCATGTTCTATCCAGATGTAAAATTATTTTTTTTATCTGCTCCAGATAGAATTGACAGCAGGGCCTTGGCTATCTGTTAAGAGCAGAGACTCAGATTTTGTCATCTGTAACAGGTCCATTGACATGCTACAACAGAATTTTTCATCTGGCCTAAATTCAGAAAGAGTTTGGATGTATATTTTCATACATAATCACCATTTCTCACATTAGCAAGGTAGTGCCAGGAACAGACAAAGAAAGACAGCATTCACTAACATTCATTCTCTAGCTGTCATGTGCAGTGCACAGAAACCACAACTTCCTGTCCACAACTAGGCCCCACAAGCCTTATCATGGTTTACCCCAGCTGCTTTACACCCTCTGGTTCAGTCCATTGACAGCACATCAACCCCAGTATACCACATCATTCCAATTAGCTCTATTCCATGAATTCCTTTCACTCTCCTGCATATTCAGACCCTGATAATGCAAAATCTTTATCACTCCATCCTTCCATCTACAGTTTGATTTCCCCCTTATCCTTGTTCCCTCCATTGCTGATGCATATATCCTCTTTGATAACCTTTTCTCACTCATTCTCTCCATATGTTGAAACCATTTCAGCACATCCTCTTCAGCTCTTTCTGCCACACTCTTTTTATTATCTGACTTCTCTCTTACCAATTTATTACTTATTCGATCAAACCACCTCACACTGCATATTGTTCTAACATTTCATTTTCAACACTTCCACCCTCATCTGCACATCCTCATCTATAGCCCTTGCCTCATGTCCAAATAACATTGTTGGAATTACTGTACTTTCAAACATACCCATTTTTGTCCTCCTAGACAACAACTTCTCATTCCATACATTCTTCAGTGTTAATATGAGTTTCCATGTGAAAGACAAACTACAGGAGGCCTGATTGGCCCACAGCTGGGTTGTCTGGAAAAAAAAAAGACAAGAAAATGTAATTCTGTTTAGCAATTTTTTAAGCTGTCACCAGCTCCCCGTTGCTGCACACTAGCCTTCTGCTGTCCCCATTACCACTGTCATTTGTTCAGTTTATTTCTGGCATTTTTCTCAGAATATGCCTGAATTTATATTGTATTTGTCTGAATGATTTTTGAAGATATTTACAGTCTTAGCATTCACTACGTCTGAGGGTAACTTATTCCTGTGCTCAACACACCTATAGGAAAAGAAGCTTTTTCCCACGTCCATACTACACTTGTCTTGGTAACTGTATTTTCTTGTATTTTGAAAAGATGTTCATGATTTACATTATCAAACTTGTTCAGAATTTTGAACACTTGAATTAAGTCACCATGAAGTCTATGTTTTTTAAGGGAGAATAGGTCCAAACATTTTAGCCTCTCTTCGTATTCCAGATTTCTAAGTGATGGGATCAAATTTGTCATGCGTCTTTGTACTTGGTCTCACTTTTCCTCCTCTTTTTATAGTTTAGGGACCAAAACTGGACTGCATATTCAAGTTGTGGTCTTACTAGAGAATTATAAAGTGTGAAAATTGTTTCTAGTGTCTTGTAATCTATGTTCCTGGCTTTGAAACCTAACATTTGGTTGCCTTTCTTACTTGCTGCCTGACACTGTTTAGTGTACTTCAGATTGTTGCTAATGACAACTCTATTTTCCTTTTCTTCATTTACTTTAGTTAGAGAGTTTCTGAATAGTTTGCAGTTGTAACATATATTCTTGTCTCCAAAGTGCATACCTTTACAATTGTCTACATTAAACTTCATTTGCCATCTGTCTGACCTTTTTACTAGTTAGTTAGATCTCTTTGAATCATTTCACAATCCCAGCTGTTTACAGCTCAACCTCCTAGATTAGTATCATCAGCAGATTTGGAGATCTTAGATATGAGACCAAGTTCAAGTTCATTAATGTATATTATGAAGAGAATGAGGCCTAGGACCAACCTCTGTGGCACACCACACGTTACATTTAGCCAATCTGAGGCTTCACCATTTAATACTACATGCTGCTTTCTTCCAGTAAGCCAGTTTCTGATCCATGTACAGAGTTCTTCACTGATTCCGTAAAAGTCTCTTGTGAGGTTCTTTACCGAAAGACTTTTGGAAACCTTTTCCCCCCCTCACCCACCCTGTGACTCACTTTTGCTTTCATGGTTTCTTTTACCACTATGTCCACACCCAAGTATCTGTAACACTTCATTTCCTCCAGTTTTTCTTCATTCATACTCACAATCCCCAACGGACCTGACCCATAGCTCTGCTAAACCTAATAAGTTTGCTTTTATTCACATTTACTTTCATCATCTTCCTTTCATTCATTCTTCCAAACTCAGTCACCAACTTCTGCTGTTTCTCACTGGAATCTGCCACTAGTGCTGTATCATCATCAGACAACAACTTACTAAGCCTCTTCTTTATCCCCTAAAGACTGCATGCTCGCCCCTCTCTCCAAGACTCATTTACTTCCCTCACCACCCCGTCTATAAACAAGTTAAAAGTTTGTATTGATCATGTTAATTTCAAAAAGTGAGTCTGTAGCTGTCATATCATTCCATTTAAGCTTTGGGAACCACTTCTCCAATGTACAGAGGTTCCTTGTCTCTCGTCAAGCAACCCTACAAGAGTAGAAACAATGTTTTCTTTAGATGGTGCCTTTGCCAAAATTGTTAGTAACCCCACTGTTTCTTAAATAACCACAGCAACAGCAACAGCTACAAAGAACAGTCATTTAACAGGACAGCTACCTGACTGTTGTATATTTTGATTAATGACATGCTACCTATCAACGAGGGAGAGTCAAAGGAAATGTATGGACATCCACAAAACCACAGTCCACTCTTTCTAAAAGAGGATGTAGTATTGTAGGTGAGAAATGTTTTGTGAGAGATGTTCTGCTTTGCCAGAAGTGATAAGTGGTCCTCATGTCAGTGAGTATGCTTGAAGAGAACTGTATCTTACTTCAGTTTTTATATTGAAGATGAGGACAGATTTTGAGGCTTGCTCCTACTTTCCATGAAACTGGAAGAGGTAGAGTCTTGTCTTCGTGGACAGTCAGGGAGCTGATACAGGTAGATGGTGACCTCCTTTGTGAAAGTCACTTCATTTATGTTAAAGCCTTTACCAGGTGACTTAATGGTAAGGTTCTTGGTCCTGTCTTATCAGTGTTTAATCCTCAGGATATTTATCCTAACCTTCTGAAGGAAAAGAGGGCTCTTTTTGATATATCATGGAGAACTTTAGAGCATCCTGGATAGGGCTACTTAAGTAGGTTTCTGATTAGGTGGTCATATGGTGTAATGGTTAGCATGTATGACCATGATACATTCATGGAACCCAGGGTCGAGTGCATAGGTTTAAATCCTGGTTATGGCAGTCAGTTCACAGTCAACCCAACTGTTCATCCACCCCAATGGGTTGGTTGATTTGTTTGGGATGTTGAAGTCTCCTGCTACAGGATTTACCTCTCTAATCCCATGCTCTGAGGTCCGGCAACTTCCATGCTCCGGAACGTTTTGAATCTACCGCCATAGTTTGTGGATCTGCTACAAGTGTGGTGCTGTTAGCAAGTTAGCAGAGATAATGTGCCAAAATCTGTTTTTGCTGTAGCCAAGCTAACTAACAGTCCTGTTAATTTCTTATATTTAGCTGTATTTTAGCTCTTCAGGATGTCATCCAAGAGACCAAGAGGTGCAGAAGATGGTGATAATGCTAATAAGCATAAACATAAATCATTATCATTGTTTAAAAAAGGTGGTTTTACTGAGAAAATTAGATAAAGGAACTTTAGTAAAGACTTTGTGTGAATACTATGAGATTGAATCATCAACTGTGTATGATTTAAACAAAAGGAGCAGATTTTTAAGTTTTTTGCTGAAAAAAGCCAGAAAAGTTTAAACTTTCAGAAAACGTTGAAAGATGCCAAGATTACAGAATTATACAGTGCAATTATAAAGTGGTTTAAGCTCTAAAGTAATGGTGTAAGCATTTCTGGGAAGATACTTAGCTGTGACAAAGTTTGTGGCTGAATTTGTACAGTTAGTGGCAGCAGAAAACTTAACACCAGAATAAGTGTAAAATGCTGATGAATTTGCCTTGTATTGGTGTTATATGCCACAAAGAAACCCTTGCCCAAGAATTGGGGAGTCTCCATATGGGGGTAAGGATTCCAAAGATAGGGTAACAATTCTTGGCTGCAGCAGTGCTACAGGAACACATGAAACCGAGCTGATGGTAATTGGTAAGAGTGTTCACTCGAGGGCCTTTAAAGGAATGAAAATTCTTCCACTTATCTGCAGTGGTACCAAAAAAGGGTGGATGACAACTAAACTTTTTCTTGAATGGTTTGAAAATTACTTTGTGTGTGAAGCTAGAGCACACAGTAAAGGAACATCCACACGATCGAGCAGTGCCCAGCGGGCATAAGTGTTCAGTCCACCATCAGACACTTTGTGGCAACTTTAAAGGGCAAATCAGTGGATTGCTCTTGCCTGTAGTTGAGCAAAATCAGACACTGCCCAGTGATTTGGTGCCGGGGCTGGGCCAGTGGCACTGCTAGCCACAAAAAGGTACCACTCTTTACACCATATAGTTTTCTGTACTGTTCTTCTTTTCTTTTTTATGCACACAGCAATCAATATGTTATACAGCACTATTTTTTTTCCTTTCAACTTTGCTGCACATGGTGATACCGCACTCGTGGCCAGCCGACTAGCTACTGGCTACCGTACAACTTGACTGCCCAACCACGCCAACAGTGTGGACAACAATACAGGCATGCCCAACAAATTTTGCCCTGTAAGGGTACATCCCGCCATGAACTGGCTGATAGTGTGGACGTGGCTTAACTCTGTTGGCCTCAATCCAAAGTGTAAAATATTTTTGATTTTATGTAATTGTTCGGCACACCCCAAAGCAGAACCTTGTTTGGAAGCATTATTGGTTGCATTATTTTGTGCTTTTAAGCTCTGTTCTACCTTTGATAATACAGCAATATGTATATGAAATGAGTTAGCAAGACTAGGGGATAGGCATATGTTTACATAGGGGTTCCTTTAGGAGTCAGTGTCTGTTGTCCTACATTTTTTGAGGTCTGGCAGTGGTCAGGTCCCAAGGTTGACATTGCAGAGGTTCAACCATATTATATCCTCTTTACTGTCTACTGTAGTTTTCATTTCATTGTTTAGCATCCTATCGTCGTATTTTTGCTTAGGAGGTCTGCAAATAACACCGAGCCTTAGTTTACTTTTGAACTTATTGGTAATGTCAATATAAAGAGAGTCGTAAGTGTGAGTGTCTGCTTTGCTTCTCTTAACAGCACTTAGATTGTTATCAATATAGATCAAATCTCTACCACCTACCTTGTATAAGCGATCTTTCATAAATAGTTTGTATCTGGGTATTGCTAACTAGGTGATAAAGTGTTAATTCTCAGAGTTTACCCACGTTTCTGATGTTGCATTAATGTTTGGTTTTTCAGTCACTGCATAGGATATAAGTTCATTGCGTTTTGCAATGATGCTCCGGGCATTTGTGTATATTAAACTTATTTTCCTTGGAGTTGATTTATGAGCTGAATTTGCCTTTTTTTTACTGTTGGTATGTGTGTTTGTATTAACACTGTAATGTCTGTGTGTGCAGCAGTAGGAGAGTGGCGGTTCTCCATCTGTTTTGGGTTCGCCGCATTACTCTGACCCTCCCCACACTGGACCCTTCCAGCCTTGGTCCTAACAGTTACCTGAGAATTAACTTGTAGCTGTGCATTTCTTTCTGCTTCTCTCTCTCCCTCTCTCTCTCTCTCTCTCTCTCTCTCTCTCTCTCTCTCTCTCTCTCTCTCTCTCAAAAACTTTTCTCAACTTTCCCATATCCTTTGATGGTTCTGTCTGTCTTTGCTCGGTGCAGTAAGCATACTTGGTATCACTGTAATATATAATCCAACTTGAAAAACATACATTTTTCAAATACCTAAGCCTGCCTCAAAAAAATAGTCTTGTTCAGATGCTGAAGTTTTCTCTTTTTTCAGTTATGCAAAGGACTAGTCCTTCCTTTTAAGGAATACTGCTCCTGCATCTAGGGTGGCTGTAGTTCCACCTACTTACTCACCAAAGGTAATTCCAAAGCAGTCTGACATATCAACTTTTCCAATCTGACTTCCAAACTTGAACCAGTTTCATACTGTTGTCCTGTTGGATTTGCCTCTCCTTTATAGATATTACCACCATGACGAGGCAACATTGTATTCAGCAAAAACAGTATTCCCTAGAGTATGTCATAATTACTGTGTGGCCTTAAAAAACTTAAGATGTCTATTTATTTCCCAATACTTCCAAACTTTGGAACTCTCTTACCTCTTCATATCTTTCCAGTCAACTATAATGTTTTTTATACTTAATTTCTTCTGCCTGAGCAAGGCAGCATTAGAAACAAATGAACAATGGGCCCATTTTCACACATCTACTCTATAACTGCTACATATGGTTCACATCCAAGCTGAACAGACTATTCTGTGCTTTACCGTGACTGCTTCATATGTCCTAATTCAGCCTATCAAAAGGACACTTTCCCCCCTCCCTTTCCATATACTTCATTGATCCAGTTCATTCTATCACATGTATGCCTCTTACCCCCCTTAACATTTTAACCTTATTACTCCAAAGTCTTCTTCACTCCATCCACCCATCTCTTTGGTCTTTCCCTTGCACCATCCACCTCTGACATGTAGACCTATTTAGTCTCTTTGTTCATCCTTCCATATTCCTCAGTCATCTCATCAAACCCTGCTCAGCTCATCTCAGTCAAGCTGCACTAACTACCATACTTTTCTTATACAAAAAGATTTGGATATGATCAGGAAATAGGACTTTCAAGCCAAGTAATTGGTGGTATGATAATGAGAAGTTTCACAAGAGACAGAAAGTTAATGATGAAAATGTTCATTTTATATATTAGGAGTGAAATGGATTTTTACTTTTTTTTGGCCACCAGTTAAACAGATGGAAATAAACAAGTTGGAATGAATACAGAAGCGCTCCATGAGCTTTATTAATAGTCTGGAGCATATGAACTACTACGAGAGGCTGAAAGAACTTGAACCCAGAAGTCTTGAAAGAAGGGTGGGATACATGATAATATATGCTTGCCAGCCAATAAAAGGCATAAAAAGTGATGTTAAGGATCTAAAAGCACTTCAGCAAAGAAGACACAGAATAATTCCAAGGAACTTACCATAAAGATATTGATGCAAATATATGGGTGTTCTGCAAAAAATCTGGTAAGGTTATTCAATGTGATTCCAGAAGAAATACAAAACATGCTTGGAGTTACTCCCCTCTATTTGAGTAATGTGGAGTAACATGGGAAATAGAGTGGAAGAGTACTAGAGGGAGCGAAATGGGGAAGAATGTGTAGTATGGTTTGTGTGAGGAAGGCATATATAAAGCAGGGATACGTATCCGTGGGGATAGGGGAGAAAGAATACTTCCCACGTATTCCCTGCGTGTCGTAAAAGGCGATTAAAAGGGGAGGGAGTGGG
>JAYMFT010044539.1:0-30074 GCA_038088735.1 Panulirus argus | reverse complement strand
TACCCTAGTCTGAGCCAGGTACCCATTTTATCAATCAACTGCCACAGGTGGATGAATAGCCGGGTTGACTGTGGATCGACCACCGCAACCAGAATTTGAGCCTATGCGTATGACCCTGGGTGACCAGTGAATGTGTCACAGTCAGAAATGCTAACCACTACATAGTAATTTTCTGTCCATTATAGAAGTCTCTGATCATTCCAACCTTTTTTTCTTTTACTAATTTGTGTATGTTACAAAGGTTTAATATAAGGAAGAAAGAAAGACCAGTATCACCTTGCTCAGTATATTCTCAAAGGAAACGTTGCATACATTCTTGTGGAAGTCATCAAAGTAGGTGCTTGTTTATAGAAACTGTGCTGTGGTAGACTGTAATAAACATGAATATTTCAATCTTTCTCTTTTGAAAGACAGAGTATTGTATTGCATAATTTTACATCAACTTGGGAAATACTTGCTTATAACAAATGATAATAGGGTTGTAATATCTGTTAGCATTTAAATACAAGAGATTATTTATGGCACAGTTATATGAGTATTCTTATGTATGAGCATATTTACCTGGTTATAGTGTAATCCTTAAATCTAACTTGAAGCACATTTCTAGTTTGGTCTCACACTATGCTTAGTAACATCAACTGCTGCACTAGAAACATCTGTATAACCTTATTCATTCTTATCCTGGCCCTGCATGCTACTTCGCATACTCACATCTGTATTCAAATTGTCCTCCAAACCTGAGTCTGTCTCTAACCCTCTATCAACTTGTACATCTCTTGTCGTACTTCTCATGGTCTTTCTTCATTGTCCAGCTTTTGTTCACTAGTCTTTCTTAAGTACAGCCTATTACATCATACTTTACCAGAATTTGTTATCACCACCTATGCCATATCATCCAACATCTTGACTGTTCCTTTGTGCTAGGTCTTATCTCAGAAAGAACCTGGTTTGATCCTTACCATGTCTCCTTTTAATGGGTGAAGATCTTTAGCTATCTGGACTCTTCAGATTCTGAAGTCTTCTTTTGAAGTGAGACATCAAACCTTTGTGGCTTGAAGAGCTTAGATGACATTGGTAGCAATATTTGTGTTCTTCTTGAGCTGGACTCCTTTCCACATCTTGTGTAGTTTCCATAGTACAATATGGCCCAATATGGATCATTTCCACTGGTCACAGCATTTTTGATCAGACTGTTAGCAGTTTTGACAGCTGTTTCAGGTATTCCATTCAAATAAGGGTACTTAGGACTGCTTCTTATATTGAAAATAATACTTGTCTGCAAAGTCCATGAACACCTCAACTGGTAAATTGTAGTCCATTGTCACTGAAAGCAATGATAAAATCCAATATCTTGCAAAGTGAGCTTTCAGTTTTCTGATGACTGCACTGGTCCTTGTCAACTCCAACACATTAACTTACCAAAAGTTGCTAAAATAGTCCACAGTCTGTTGAAGGTGTTGATACCTCAACTCAGATCAACACCTACTCTCTAACATGGTTGGTCTGCTATTTCATGGCATTGTTGAATTAGTTGCATATTTCACATTGGGTGAAGTTCTCTTTGATCTCAGCATTCATACTCATCCAGTTTACACATTCCATTGCTTGTCTCAGACAGCCCTCTACACCTGTATGAGTCGAGTGTATTGTATTCTTGATCTCGGCATGCAAAGCATGAGGTATGACTGAATATCTAACCACTTTGTGCTATGACTGAATATCTAACCACTTTGTGCTGAGAACACATCTGAATAAAAGTAAGCTAGTACCTTACTGGGGACAGTATTGTTAGTTTCAGACCACCCAGATATTATGGTTTTCAAGAGCAAATTCATTGTCTCATCATTTGCTATTGCTCTGTTTTTATCTTCTCTAGATGCTCTGGATAGGAAAGATATCATGTTTATATCTCAAACATTTGCCCTCCATTCCCTAATAAGCGTGTCCCTGACAGATCTTCAGTGTGCATGTCCCTGCATGTCAGGCTGATATTCTAGTTTTGTGTCATACTGAGGAGCTCAGAGCAACATTCCTTGCAGTTGATCTGGTGTTTGGTCTAGAGGTTTATAAGTAAGTGTAGAGGTTTATGGTTACTTACTACTTTGGTAAGTCACCCAAATGTATAATAATGAAACTTTGTCAGGGTAAATACAACTGATAGCATCTCTCTCTCTCTCTCTCTCTGTGCTCGCCAGTCTCTGTGGGAGTTAGCTCTCTACTTGAATGAGATTTTAGCTTTCCTTCCTGCATCAATGTAGCACCTAAGCCAGTCTGACTAGTGTCAAACTGAATAACAAATGGTGTGTTTTGGTCACAGAAAGTTAACACTGGAAAGGGTGTCACTAACTGCATGACCTTGTCCAAAGCTTCCTCCTGTACTCTTTCCCGTTGCCTTTCACCATCTTTATTAGCTAGTTGATGGATGGTTTTCCTCACATCAGATAATTTAAGAAAGAATGTAGCTAAATAATTTGCCATGCCTACTAATCTCTTTATCACTGTCAGATTTTGTGGAGTTTTCATCTTTACAATGGGTGCTATCTTATCAGGATCAGGTTTCAAACCATACTTAGATATCTTATACCCTAGAAAAGAAATCTCAGACTTTCTCAGTTGTGTCTAACAATTGTTGAGCTTGATCCCTTACTTCCTGGATCTCTTTAACAGTCTATGCATAATACTATCATGATTGTAATTAGCTAATTCATCAGTCTCCAGTACCATAAACTAGTATGTCATCAGTTACACATACAACTTTTGGACCCTCAAGCTCAGCCTCTTTTGGAATTTTTCACTACTCACAGATAACCCAAATGGTAATCTTAACTGCTTATACCTTCCTCGTGGTGTCTAAAATGGGTAAATAGCTTGACTGATCATGTTGTACACAATGCCAATAACTATTCCTCAGATCAAACTTTGGGAACAATCTGGCCTTTGATGGTCTGGTAATACATCATCACTTACTGGTAGTGGATGCATTTCTCCTTTATAGGATTTATTCAGTGCTTGTAGATCAACACAAATTCTGATTTCAACTGATTTCTTGCTTCCAGTAACCATACAACATAGTCATTCTGTTGGTTCATCCACTTTTGGCGATGATTTTAATCTTCTCTAACTTACTAAGCTTGTCATGGACCTTTTGTTTGACATTGACTGGCACTCTACATGAGGATGTTGCAACTGGATTAGATGGTGAATTAATAGTTAGCTTAACAGTACCAGATGATTTTCCTAGCTCTGTTGAAAACACATCTCTGGAATTTGAGAACACACCTTGAGCTGCACTAATATTCTCATAATTCACAGTTATCAGATTCATCTGTTTTGATGCTCTCTTTTCCAAAATTGGTACAAGAACTCCATTCTACAACAAAAAGCTTTATAAAATATTTCATTTTAGTCTTGCAATTGACAATAACAATTCTACACTTTCCCAGTGGGCTTATCTAAGTAGAATTCCACATGTATAACAATGTATCTGTGGGCTTTAACCATTTGTCAGGCACCATAAGTTGAATAACATACATGATTATGACACAGTCATCTTGAAACTTCACCTTCTTACTGCCTCCCTCCATGGATGCCATGATGGCCTTGTTTCTGCATCATGTTGAGAATTTCATATCATGCTGGACGTTGGGGTTGTCTTCTGCTTGTGCATCCTCTTGAATACTGCTAACCATACTTTCCCTAGAATCCTTGTCTGGTTTTGATCTGTATTTCCTTGCAAAGTGATTCTTCTTGCATTTGCTACAGGTCGTACTATATGCTGGGCATTCTTCTTTCTTCCAAATATGCTTGTTGCCACAGTACTCACATTCGCTTATGGGTGTGTGTCCAGGTGTAGTCCTCATGTTGGATGTCTTCATTTCATTTGTCTTCTTCATGAGTTTCTTCAGAATCATCTTATTGACAGCTTCTGGTCCTTCATTGTGAAATTCTGCCATCTGCTTCTTTGATGCTTGTTGTGCCATGCAGATTTTTAGAGCCTTATCAAAATTCAGGTCATCCTCTTTACAGCATTTCTGATGAAGAGAGTCATTTGAGCTTCCAAATACCATTGATCTCTCATCTCATTTTCTTTCTGACCTCCATATTCACATTCCTATCGAAATCTATACTGTCAACTACGTTCTTCTTTGGAGGCAAAATGTGCATGAAATTTGGGAGGTACATTTTGTAGCACTGTAGCTGGGTTAGGCTGTTAATCTGCTGGTGCTATGAACTCAAATGAATTATATACCAGTCAAGTAATTCATCTCCACCCAAGGTTTGAAGTAGTTCAACCCTATCCTCATCAGGTTTTTTCTTAAAACTTGGTGCAAGAACATAGAGGTTATCTTTTTGTTTAAAGATTTTCCAAGCTTGTTCAGTGTTACCTGTTAAGCTTATTTTTCCAGGGACAGAGAGTTGTAAAGCTGCCATTTGCACCACATTGTTATGTTGCCTCATGATTTTGCCTCTGTCACTGGAACAGGAGCCTGTCAAATTGTTTCCTTCATTCACTCTAGTCTATGATGACGGCTGATGTTTTCACCATTTTGCTAATTTGTACACCTCACAGAGGCTTAATATTTCAGAGGTTAGAAAGACCAGTATCATCTTGCTTGGTATATTCTCAAAGAAAAGGTTGCCTATATTCTTGCAGGTGTCAACATAGTAGCGGCTTGCTTATAGAAAACATGCTATGACAGACTGTAATAAACATGAATATAGTTATGTGTACCAACCTCTTATCTGGGAGTGTCATTTGCTCTCAGGAACTCCATTAACATACAATCTACCCATCTCTCTCTCTCTCTTTCTAAGATTGAATTCGGATCATTCTGTTACAGAAGTCTAAGAAATTTGTTATTCATTACTTCCTTTCCCTGACTATCTTTTTTTGTGAACGTAGGTGGTTTCTCCTTTACAAGTGGTCTTCTATTTGCTTTCTGATTGCATTTTCCTTTGATTTACAGACCACACATCAGAAAATGGTAGTGTAAGCAATAATGGGTAAGAGTGAGGTATGGTAAGAAAAGGAGGGTGGTTGAGAGAGCAGAAGAGGGATTGCTAAAATGGCTTGGACATTGGAAAGAATGTGTGAGGAGAGGTTGGCAAAGAGGATGTAAATGTCCAAAGTGGAGTGGAAAAAGACAAGGGGGATACCAAACTGGAGATGGAAGTATGGGAGTGAAAAATATTTTGAGGGTGAAAGACATGCACAACATAGGAGAGAGTAAGTTGGAATGGTGTGGTATACAATGGGCGATGTGCTGTCAATGGACTTAACCACAGCATGTGAAGTAGCTAGGGGAAACCATGGAAATATCCTTGGGGCTTGGTTTAAGTACATTGCACTTAACATTTAGAGAATTGATGTGAGCAAATGCAGTCATTCTTTGCCTGTTCCTGGTGCTACTTTGTTAACGTGGGAAATGGCAAACAAGTATGAGAAACAAAATGTCATAAAACTGCTCAGATGTTCAAAACAATATCCTGATCGTTCTTGAAGATGAATGTGATGCTTGCCTTTTTCTACTCCTTCTTCCAATGATATGTTATGTTGAAAAGTATTTTAAGCAGCCAGTCAAGGGAATCTGCACACTTCAGCACATATGGGTGATATTCAGTAGGACCATGAGCCTTATATAGATCAGGGCATTTTAGTAGTCTGTCTGTCTTTTCTAGTATTTTCATTAATAGCCTGTGTGATCAGACTACATGATTTTACAAAAGAATCAAGAAATAGGAGTTTTTCTGTACAACCAGAAGTGGCATCACTTTGACTCTCATCAATCTAGCAAAAAGACATGTACACAGACATGATTTCTTAACACAGGAGGAGTAGTGATGTCAGCAAACAATCTTTTGCATTGTACAATTTGTGATATTTAGTTTGTGCATTTATCTAGTTAGTTAAACTTGTCCCTTGTCAAGTGGAGGAATAGGTCTTATACTGTATTAGTAATGGCTGTCTCCTAACTCATCACTACCTTTCAACATGGTTACTTTCACCCTCACTGAAGACATATTAACCCTCATGGGGCTTCATTCATGTGCTGAATTTGCATTCTTCTTGTTCTGTTTATTTCTGAATTAGACCTCAGCAAGTTCCAGCTTTTATTGATTCTGTCCTGTCTTTACAGATATGATGTGGGTGCGGTCAGTCATGAGGCCAAGATGGTTCCTGGCCAGAACTTTCACCTCCTCTTACCCCAAACCTTATGATGTCCCTGAGGGACCTTGGGGTGCAAACAGGTGAGTTGCCTTTTAGTTAAAGAAGAATTTAGAAAATATGCAGAAAGTCAAAAATGCATTTAAAGTATGGTATCATACTTATCACAAGTCAGTCCTAAAGTTTATTTCTCATCCATACCATACTCCTTCTTACACCCTTCTTTAGTAAGAAAGAGTGCCACTCTCCTGTAACTTTGTGTGAAGTATGACATTTAGCTTTAATACTTGTAAGTGTAATGAAGTCATGTGTTGGCAATCAGAAAATTGCTTTTTAAGTATGTAGTACATTATCTGAAAATAGTATTATTTAGTGCATATATTCTTTATATAGCATTGCTTAACTTTACGTAGTCCTGGACCTCATATAAGGAATTCTGGGATGACTAAGTCTCTTATAACTTTCTTCTAGTGGCTGTCCTCATTTGAAATCTACCAGCTATTCATAAATGTCACTAGGGGAAGTATGTACGTTTACTTGGCTTGATGACACTCATATATGCCAATGATTATTCAGTACATACCATACATGGAGATTGATGAATGACTGATGAAAAGGAACATATATAAATTAAACTTTTTAACTGAAGTAGAATAGGAGGAGAAATATGTGTATGTAGAAGGCAGAGATAGAAGTAGAAGAGTAGCAGAATATATGTAGGCATTTTTTGAGAGTAAAAAACAATGTGGTTGTTAGAGATGAATAAAAATATTACACATTTAAGATACAACTTTACACTGGCCTTCAGGGATTCCATAATAGTCATATGAACTGTGTAACTGTAAACTCATGTTGATGGCGTTGAAGGAGATAAGAGAGGTGTTTGGGTGGTACCTACAGGAAAGGACTGCAAATGATTGGGTATATTTAAGAGAAAGCAGCTAGAGGTCAAGAGGAAGGTGCAGGGGTTTAAAAAGAGGGCAAATTAGAGTTGGGTTGAGTGAGTATCAGTAAACTTTAGTGAGAAAAAGATGTTTTGGAAGGTCAATAATGTGCAAAAAACAAGAGAATAGATAGGAACATCAATGTTAACAGGGAGTGATAAAGTGAGGAGGAGATATAATGAGTATTGTGAAAGACTGTTGAATGTGTTAGATGACAGGGTGGCATATGTAGGGTGTTTGGGTCAGGGTGGTATGCAAACTGAGAATGTCATGGATTGTGGTTTGGTGAAGATAGAAGAGGTGGTGAGAGGATTCTGTAAGATGAAATGTGACAAGAAGGCTGGAGTGGATGGTACTGCAGTAGCATTTATTAAGAGGGGGTGACTGTGTTGTTGACTGGTAAGTTAGGACTCAGTGTATGTATGGATCATGGTGAGGCACTTAAGGACTGGCAGAATGCATGTATAGTGCTACACTATAAAGTCAAAGCAGATAAAGGTGTATGTTAAAACTACTGAGGATAAGTTTGTTTAGTGTGCCTTGTAAGTTTACGGGAGGGTAGTGATTGAGAGAGTCAAGGCAGGTACAGAACATCAGACTGGGAGGAACATTGTGGTTTCAGTAGTGATAGAGGATGTGTGCATCATGGTTTTTGCTCCTATGAATATGTGTAAGAAATATGTAGAGGTACAGATGGGTTTGTAAGTAGCATTTATGGATCTGGAGAAAGCATAGAATAGGGTTGATAGAGATGCCTCGTGGAAGGTCTTAAGAACAGATGGTGTGGGAGGAAAGCTGCCAAGTACAGTGAGAAGTTTTTTCTGAAGGGTGTAAGGTATTTGTATGAGTAGAAAGAGAGGAGAGTGAATGGTTTCAATTGAAGGTTGGTCTGCAGCAGGGGTGTTTAATTTGTTTATGGGTGAGGTGATGTGGGAGGTAAATGCAAGAGTCTTGGAAAGATGGGTGATAGGTTAGTGTGCAGTCTGTAGGGGATGAGGGCCTAGGAGGTGAGTCAGTGGTTGTTTGCTAATGATACAGGACTGGTGGTGGATTCAAATGAGAAACCGCAGAAGTTGATGACTGAGTTTGGAAGAGTGTGTGAAAGGAGAAAGTTGAGAGTAAGTATGGATAAAAGCAAATAGGTTTAGCAGGGTTGAAGGAGAGGTCAATTAGGGTGTGAGTTTAATTGGAGAAAAATTGGAGGAAGTAAGGGTTTTAGATACCTGGAGGTGGACATGATAGCAAATAGGACCACGGAAGCAGAAGTTAGTCATAGGGTGGTTAGGGGCAAAGGTTTTGGGAGCACTGAAGAATGTGTGGAAAGAACTTTATTTGGGAGCGTAAAAATGGGTATGTTTGAGAGTATAGTAGTACCAACAATATTATATGGATGCAAAGCATGGGCTATTGATGGGTCTATGTGTAGGAGGGTGGATGTGTTGGAAATAAGGATACTAGAGGGCCTTCAGAAAGTTATTCCCACCTCTTCTCTCCTACAGGGCAGCACGGCTTGAGCTGGCAGCAGCTTACCGAGGATTAGATATGCTTGGCCTTAATGAGGGTGTCTCCAATCACCTAAGTGTCATGGCTCCCAAGGCTGATGGCAATGGGGAAGTGATGCTTGTTTTCCCAGAAGGTCTTCACTGGAAGGAGGTGAGTCTAATCTTGGCTGTAGAAAACTATTTTGTGAGGGTTCACATATGATATATGAATCATCATGACCGTAAGGGAGCTTCTGCAAAAAATCATTGCTGAAAATAAGAGTATACTATTAATCATAATGCAAGTAAGTAACTGTAATGTGAAAGGTATGCATGGAATAGAGTGAATTGGAACTATGTGGTATACTGGGGTCAGTGTGCCATCAGTGGACTGAACCAGGGCATGTGAAACATCCAATGTAAACCATGGAATGGTCTGTGGGGCCTGGATGTGGATAGGGAGCTGTGGTTTCAATGCATTATGCATGACAGCAAGAGAATAAGTGTGAGAAGATGTGGCCTTCTTCTTCTGTTTCCTGGCACTACTTCTCTGATGCAGGAGGCAGTGATCAGGTGTGGAGGTAAAGAAAAGAATGTATATATTATCTTTATTCTTTCCCTTTATGCATTCATGCTGTTTCCTGTGAGACAGGGTGGCATCATGAATGGATGAAGGTGAGCAAGTACGAATATGTATATGTGTAATATGTATATGTATGCATATGTATATGTATGAGTGAAGGTGAAAATTGCAATTCAGTAGGTCAGATAATTTTATTTAACATTTAATTTTTCCATACATGCTGAACTCCTACTGTATTGTGATTTCACCTTCATAACTATCATCACCACCTAGTGTGATCATCATATCATGTGTATGTTTGTATATATATTTCCATATATGTATGTATGTGAGTGGATGCATTTTTTTCATCTGTTTCCTGGTGCTACCTCAATAATGCAGGAAATAGCAATCAGGTATGAAAAAAATGTATATATGGTGTTAATGAGATGGCCTTAATTAAGGTACTCAGCTAACATAAGAAAATAAATGGGTAAAACTCTTTTGAGATTTAGTAAAAGTTTGAGAAGCATGTTTAGCTGCAATGTCTGAAACAGTTAAAGGCAAAAACTAGAGTGGGTGGGAAATTGAGTATGATGCATTTAAGATAGTTAAGAAAACTATCAGATTTGGACCTGCTGGTCCCTAGTCTACTTGCTTCCATGGAAGGCTACAACATCATCCCTCACTACAACCACACCCTCCCTCACCGCTTCTACACACTCCCACCCTGGCCACCACTCCCTTACCGTCACCACTACTCCCTTTCTTCTTTGCTATCACACCCTCCCTCACTACCACCATCCATGTCTTCCCTCCCTGGCTGCCACTCCTTTCCTCCTTCAGCATCACATCCTGAATGATGAATCGCATTTTTCAGGGGGATAATCATTCAGCCTAGTATTTTCCCTTACTACCTCCCATACAACCAACACAGAATTCCCAGACAACAACGAAATATTTTTCCAAAAATTTTTCACCTCAGAAGCCAGTAGTTTCTGTCCTGCCAAAGAAATGGATGAATTATTGACAGCTAAAAGATTATGTCTTCCCAAAGAAATGAATGAATTACCGACAGCTAAGAATGTGGGTTATTCATCAAACGTGGTAATTTCCTTGCTGTATCTGTAGACTTGGAATAGACAGACAGATCCACCTTTTCTTAGTACTGTACTGATGAATTAAGATTAGACACCTGTGTTATATTAAGTAAATGGAAAGCTGGAAAGGGAGGGGAATGAGGTAAAGAATAAGTTTTTCTTACAATGTACTAGAGTGATCTGGACCTGGAATGAGGATAAAATGCCAGTGAATTGGATGAGTGCAATGAATATATCTTTTATAAGGACAGAAGTGTTAAAAATGATTTTAAGAACTACTTAAAAGTTGATTGTTTGCCAAAGGAGAAAAGATGAGTAACAGAGTTGTGATAAGATCTTAGAAGTATTTGGATTGCAAGAGATCAAATGAGAGAAAAATATATAGTAGGATGGATTTTTGGAGAGACATGGTATTTGGGAGGATCTGATGTTCACTCAGAATGATTATATATAGGGAAATGATAGAAAAAGTGTATGTACAGCACTATTTTATTTAGGAAAAACCTTTTTAACATAAAATGAAGTGACTGGAAATGTGTGGAAATTCATGAATTATTGTTAAAATACTGAAAATATCTGTTGAGATAACTGTTGAAAAATGTAAGTGGTTTAAGATTAAGCATAGAGTGCGGCATATACTATATCTTCATGACTTGTATTTTTGGTTGGAACCAAGTGAGTATTTTAGGAGGAAAATTAAGTTGAGAGGTAGGATTGGAAAAGGTGGAATTCTGAAACAGAAACAATGGAAAAGAAAATTCAGGACATTGAGGAAAATCAATTTAGAAGAGTTTGAAAGAAGAAGAGTTTACAAGAGAATGTTAACAAGAAAGAAGATGGGATGTTTGCAGAAGGAAAGTCAGAGTGACAGCTCTGGTTTGATGATCAATAGCTAGAAGGGAGTACAAATTTCAAGTAGCAACACAGTTGCTTTAGTTGTCATATAGGAAATTGATGCTTAGGCATTTAAGTGATTTTTTTTTTATAGTGGAGGTTCCAACCATGGACAAAAGTGAGAAAAAGAAGAGTTGAGGAAAAGTATTTTCAAATTTTAGAGTGTGAAAAATATGTCTTTTAAAAAGTGGTTGGTTATAATTATTGGGGAAGATATGAGAGGGTAGAGTTCCAAAACTTTGAGGTGTAGGGAAAAGAAACATTCATTAAATGCTGGCAATCAGGGGAAGGTTATGAGGGATGAACACTTGAGTTAGAACTGTAGTGGAGCTTGTTATGTGATATATTTCAGCTTATACTGGTAAATGGTAATGATTATAGGTTTTTTGCATCAGACTGACACAAGAAAGTACAAGCTGTAGGAATGAATTCTTTTGAAATTGGGAAATGAAATATAAAGAGAGGAAAAGGTAACATGATGAAAAATGAATGAGATATGAAACAGAAAAACGAACAATTGCAAAAGTGAAGAATATGGTGCTAAAATGGCGTGGATATATTTGAAAAAGAAAAAGATAGTTTTGTGACAAAAGTTGTGTATATTAGTGAGATGAAAGAGAGGAGAGGAAGCAGGTAGACTAGGAATGATATGGAAACATAGATAGATTAATTATTTAGAAGTATCTTCTGTGTCAACAACAGAGTTCATTAGCAGCAGGGATTCTGAAATGACAGAGTTAGGGAGCAGGTGGTTGAGAGGGGTGTTGATTGTTTAAAAATCAGGATGCATGGAAGAATCTCTCCTTCAGATGATGAAAAAGGGCATATTAAATATACATATCTGATAGAACTCTAACATTATAAGAGGTGTGTGGAAATTCAAAACCAATTGGAAAGTTTATCAAGACTCTATAAATAGGTCAACAAGACTTCCTAGGAAAACAGTGATAGATGGGTGACCATGTAAGAAATTAAGCATAAGAAGTTAGAGAGAATACTGATATCCTGTGATATCCTTCAAAGCGTTGAGATACATGGCTCACCACCCCAGCACTCTCCTGTTCAAGAATAATTTGTGAATCAGAGTTTTAGTAATGATTTAGGTTGCTGTTAGATGTATTCATCATTGTTCTTAATGCTATATATTCATGGAAATATAATCACACCCAACAAGACATTTACTAACATCTGTCACCGTACATCTATTACTAGATATTCATGAAAATATAATCACAACCAACAAGGCCTTTTCTAACATCTCTTATTACCATACAACTATTTTTTTTTTCATACATATTTGCCATTTCCCGCATTAGCGAGGTAGCGTTAAGAACAGAGGACTGAGCCATAGAGGAAAAAATCCTCACTTGGCCACCTTCTCTGTTCCTTCTCTTGGAAAAGTGAAAACAGGAGGGGAGGATTTCCAGCCCCCCTTCTCCCTTTCCTTTTAGTGGCCTTTTACGACACGCAGGGAATACGTGGGAAGAATTTTTTCTCCCCTATCCCCAGGGATAAACTATTACTTGTTGATATTCTCAGCTTCCCAAGAGTTTTATTAATGTGATCATAATGAATATAATATTGCAGGTGACAGCCAGCAAGCTGGTGGGTTTAGACATGGAGGCCAATACAGTAGAGGGGGAAGGGTCACCAGAGACCACTGCCCCCAGCATCCACATTTCCATCCACAAGATGCGTCCAGACATCAGAGTTATTATGCATACCCACCAGCCATATATTACTGCCCTTGGTAAGTCTGCATACTAGAAAACCACTATGATATACCATCACACATACAAAATTACTTTTTTCTACACTTAGAGGGTTCTTATCATGACTCATGTAATGATAGTATGACTAATAAAGTCATCACATTTGCATATACTGCTTAACTGATAGACATTGTTGTTACAGTTTTAGAGTTTCATCAACACTGTAATGGAGATTAACTTAATACAGTGATTAATACCAAAACAGCATAGTTGCAGTCATAATCACAACATTTATAGATATTCTGTCACCGTTCTTGTAAAGATCTTTATATGTTACTTAGAAACCCCTGCATCATCCCACACTTTAAGCCCTTGTTATCACAGTTGTAAGGATATAGCTGATGGAATGATATATATACCATGCCATAATTTTTCTAAAAATTTTGTCTTTTCATACATAAAACTACTTCAAAAGTTAAGGGATATTTCATCTCCACAATTAGGGAGATCTTACCACAGTGGACTTGTTATGACCTTTTCATGTCCATCCACCCATTGTACACTTATTTTTCCATTGTCTGGATCCACATTTTAACCTTGGTCACAGTTAAAAACTTTCAATCAAATACTTATTAAACTCTATACCATTAGCATAAGACCTGGATTTAGCCATGCTATTTATTGAGAGATTAATAGAGTTGATTTACTATCTTTTTTGATGAGTGCAAAACAAAGCATTATGTTGTATGAGTGAACTGTCATCATAAATTGAATATTCTATACACCATATATGCATCCTTGATTTTAGCTGGTAGGTAGTAGTTAGTAGGCAGCCAACGACCATGGAGGTATATTACCTGTACCACCTGCCTGGGTATTAGGAGAATTAGTGACAGCTGCATAGTGAGCCAGCACTTCAGTGCATATCAAGTTGCACTCCCCTGAACCAGGTAGCTGTCTTATCTTTCTGCCTCACCCACACATGGACTACTGGCATTTTGTCCACAAACATGCAATCTCTCCTTGTTATACATAACACTTGACAAGACTGAACTCACACAGCTCATTCTTCGTAACTTTAGATTTTCCTGCTGTGAACACTGTGCACTAGCCCTGCTTTGGCAAAATGGTAGAAACAGTAGATAGAAGTAGTAGGTAGGAACATTTAGGCTGGAGCATTAGGTAGAAACATTAGGTAGAAGTAGGAAGTAGGAGCATTAGGTGGAAACATTAGGTAGAAGTGGTAAGAAGGAGCATTAGGTAGAAGTAGTCAGTAGGAACATTAGGAAGGAGCCTCTGCAAAACACTGCACTGAAGTTGCCCTCTGCTAGTAGCCTGTTAAGGGTGAAGCACTTATGGCTAAGAAGTGGCACTGGAGTTCTCTGGTTATGGAGACTATTGCTGTGGCCACCCCTTTGAGGAAATTCCAGTTAGAACAAGTGTCAGAGATACAGATAGACAGATATTTAAAGATTTAGCCGATAATCTAATCGACCTCATAACTTGAAGAAAATTCAACCTTTGGCCATGAAATTTTATATAGTGCTCCTTAGCATATAAATAACTTAAAATGGCTTATGTCTTGATAGACAGTTCCACCTTTAATAAGGAAAATTTATTCACTTTTTTTGAGCATCTAAAGAATTGAATGGCAGAAAGCCATATTGATTTTTAGGTAATTCATAAAGAGGTTTAACTAGGAAAATAATCTAGCTCTTAACTTGTAGAGAGCTCCACTATTGTCTATGAAACTTTTTTACAGTAGTTTCTTAGCACATATAAAGTTTAATGGCGTAAGACCCATAACCCTAGTTCGATTTTTATGCCACTATTAAAAACAGATAAACTTGGAGTTAACCTGGATCATAACTTATGATAATTGTTGTCTGCTGAATTATCATATTTTTTTCATATATTTCATTAAATATTTCCACCCATTTGTATTTCACTTCCAATAACTATGCTGCACTGCACGCAACAGTCTTCCATGTATTACCTTCCTAGTCTTGTGTTTGTGACAGTCCATTACTTCACACTTACAGAATCTTGGTGTTCTATTTGTTATTTCACTACTTTTACTAATTCAAAGTTTAAGCTCATTATTTCTGAGCATCAATTGTCTCTTTTATCAATATTTTTAGTGCACAGAAATATGTGCATTGGTGAATTTATTGCTTTCTATCCTATAGTGTACATGACAGGTTTATTTGCAATGGACATAGCTGTGAGACATGTACATCTTCCATTGCAGCTTGGTATACTTTAAAAAAAAGATATATAGATCCTCACTGTCAGATTCATTAATAATTAAAACTTCATACTTTAATAGAATAAGCAAGATTCCTCACAGTTATTAAGTAAAATCTCTCAGAGAATAATGTTATATACAAGTACGTATTGAAAATAACTCATTTTATATAAAAATAATTTTCTTAATGATTTCAGCCAGCCTGGATGATTTCAAGCTGCGATTTGTCCACCAGAACTCTCTTAGATTTTGGAACAAAATTGCTTATGATCCTCTTTATTCTGGAATTGCTTATGCCTTTGAGGAGGGTGAAAGACTTGGCAAGTTGCTAGGTAAGTGCTAGGTAAATGGGAGGCAGCTGCTGGTTAGTAAGGGGAGTAAAAGGTTTGCCAGTAGGAGGAAGAGAAATGGCTTTTTGGTAAAAATGAAGCAAAGGGTTTTTAGATAACAGTAAGGCAAGGAACAGGGTAGGATGGCTAGAAAGCTTACAGTGAGAGGGGTATTTGTGAGAGGAGCCAGGAGCTGTGTATAAACAGAGAAGTAAAGAGCATGGACTGCGTAAACTCTATGATAGGTTAAGGCATGGTTACTTTTCCAGAAAGAAATAAAACTATTTTTTATAACTATGACCTTCAGAACTTGAAAGATACCTATACATGAAAGGTACCTGTATAGGTAACATGTGACTGTAAAAGATGGTTTAGATATGAAAGACTCGTTTGTAAACCTAGACATTGTGAACAGTGGACTTTCAGTTTACATCTTCTGTTTGGTTCATATTGGATCTGAAGGCACAAAGGAAGTTCTTAGCATTATTGAATTGCAGTGGTTATATATTTCACTTATTCCCCTTGAAATCAGTGGTGATTTACTTCACAAACGTTTGTTGATTAATTTCCCAGAAATCAGGATTATATTTCTTTTTCAGGGGGAGGAATTCCCTGCAGTAATTAGAAAATCTCTTGAATGCAATTAGATAACTACAAAAAATGGATTTTAAAGAAGACCAGCAGCTGTCCTCTTCATTTTGTGCCTGTTATCACATTGAAAATTTCTAGTAACATAGAAAAGTAAAGTCCATGAATTTTTGCTTGTGATTGTTTACTGACCATTATAAGAGATGAAGTAAGTAGAACATCACCAAGACAATATCATCATTTCTTCTGCTGCCTTCAGGTGGTACCATCCCATCTACCTGTCTGTGCTTAACCATTAGATAGTACCGGTTGAACTTCTGTAATTCGACAACCCTGAGACCTGACCACTGCCAGACCTCAGAAAATGCCGGAAAACAGAAATTGACCCTTAAGGGAACCCCTATTTAAACATATGCCCAACCCCTAGTCTTGTTAGCTCATTCCACATACATATTGCTTTGTTACCAAAGGTAGAACAGAGCTTAAAGCACGAAATAATACAACCAATAATGCTTCCAAAAAGATTCTGCTTTGAGATGTGCTGAACAATTATATAAAATAAAAAATATTTTACACTTTGGATCGAGGCCAACAGAGTTAAGCCACGTCCACACAATTGGGCAGTTCCCGGCGGGCTGTACCCTCACCGGACAAAGTCTGTCGGGCATGCCTGTGTTGCTGTCCATACTGTTGAGGTGGTTAGACAGTCAAGTCGTACAGTACCCAGTAAGTGGTCGGCAGGCCATGAGTGCGGTATCACCATGTGCAGTAGAGTTGAATGGAAAAAAATAGTGCTGTGTAGCATATTGATTGCTGTGTGCATAAAAAAGAATAAAAGAATAGTGCAGAAACTATATGGTGTAAAGAGTGGCAACTTTTTGTGGCTGGCAGTGCCGTTGCTCCAGACCTGGCATCAAATCACCAGGCAGTGTCTGATTTTGCTCAACTATGGGCAGGGGAAATCCGCTGAATTGCCCGTTAAAGTTGCCACTAAGTGTCTGATAACAGACGTAACACTTGTGCCTGCTGGGCACTGCCCAGTTGTGTGGATGCTCCTTTACAGTGTGCTCTAGCTTCATGCACGAAGTAATTTTCAAACCATTCCATAAAAAGTTTAGCACGAAGTAATTTTCAAACCATTCCATAGAAAGTTTAGTTGTCATTCACCCTTTTTTAGTACCATGGTAGATAACTGGAAGAATTTTCATTCCTTTAAAGGCCCTAAGGTAAACACTCTTACCAGTTACCATCAGCTTGGTTTCATGTGTTCCTGCAGCAATGCTGCAACCGATAATTGTTACCCTATCGTTGGAATCCTTACCCCCAGATGGAGACTCCTCAGTTCTTGGGCAACGGTTTTTCGTGGCATACGAAGCCAATACAGGGCAGATTTGTCAGCATTATACACTTATTCTGGGCTAAGTGTTTTGCTGCCACTAACTGTGCAAGTTCATTCACAAACTTTGTCACAGCTAAAAGTCTTCCCAGAAATGCTTACACCTTCATAATGTCTGAGCATAAACCACTTTATGATTGTGCTGTATAATGCTGTACTCCTGGCACCTTTCAAAGTTTCCCGAAGCTTTAAACTTTTCTGGCTTTCATTTTCAGCAAAAATGTGAAAATCTGCTCCTTTTGTTTGTTTAAGTCATACACAGTTGATGATCCAATATCATAGTACTCAGACAAAGTCTTTACAGAAGTTATCTAATTTTCTCAGTAACACCACATTTTCAAATATCAATAATGATTTATGCTTATGCTTATTCGCACTAACACCGTCTTTTGCACCTCTTGGTCTCTTGGATGACATCCTGAAGAGCTAAAATACAGCTAAATATAAGGAATTAACAGGATATGCTTATGCTTATTAGCACTAACACCATCTTTTGCTCCTCTTGGTCTCTTGAATGACATCCTGAAGAGCTGAAATACAGCTAAATATAAGGAATTAACAGGACTGTTAATTAGCTTGGCTGCAGTGTAAACAGATTTTGGCACCTTAGCACTGCTAACTTGCTAACAGTGCCACCCTGGTGATAGATCCTCCAACTAATGGTGGCAGATTCAAAATGTGCCTGAGCATGGGAGTTGCCGGACCACAGCGCGCCAGATTAGAGAGGTACAACCTGTATTGAGATGCCCAGCATGCCTCTAGAAGGTTCAGCTAAATTTTATTCTAAGACCACTCTATCTAGGCTTAGAAAATGTTACCTGTTATATCGAACTCTTTTTCTGAACTTGAAAATGAGCTGAAGACAGCTTAATGACATGGCAGTTGATCAGTTAATGGAGTGGAATCCATGCTCATTATTACTTAGGGTGAAAAAAAAATTAGAATAACTAAATTTGAGATGGGCATTAATTGGACATACTTGAGCAATACTTTTGTTGCAAAAAATATTAGATACTTTTTGCTTACATGATTGAAAATATAGTTGTGATTTATATAATTGGGTGACTTGAAATACATATTTACTATTACAAAATTCAAGAGCTTACTTGATCTGTTAACACTGAAAGATGCCATTTTACAGAGCTAGTGCATTAACATCTTACACTATGTTTAAGAAGTGACTAATTCTATATATTTACATACAATGTTGGAAGGATATTTCCTGTCCAAAGTTTACAATGTTCCCAAGTTTCCATTATCAAGGAATTACACAACAAATATATCCATATACCTGGGTTATATGTATTACCTACGAGTGAGGTATCAGGATAAATCATCCATTAGTGATCATACAGGAATCAAGAACAACATACCGGTATTTTCTTGATGAAAAGTAAATTCTTTGAGGTATTAATGAGAAAAGGAGTTGAATTCATTTTTAGATTAAAAAAAAATATGCATTGACATCTTATCACTTGTGAATAGGGCACATATATGGCGGCTAATTCTACTCCCTGGGGTTGATAGTAAGACATGAAACTTTATCACATGACCATAATAATTAAGCCTCCTTCTCTGTGAAAATTAAGATGACTCAACAATAAACTTTCAAGAGATCACAAGAGATTAGCTTTAATAAGACATACTCTGCAAACTATTTTAAGGACATGGTAGAAATATTAATATGTACATATAACATGGGTTGGATTCGAATCCTGGGTAGTGTGTACAGCCATGTCAACGACGTGGGTAGACCCACACACCAGAAATCTTGGGTTTTCACATGTGTCCTAACTTCAACTTGAAGGAGGTGGTGTGGACTTTAATCTATCAGGGTTCTGATGATGTGACAAATAAGTAAGTGGAAGGACAGATGTATATACAACATGGGTCAGATTCGAACCCTTGGTAGGGCGTTTGGCCATCTAGGCTTCATAGAAATTAAAGGACACACACACACACACACACACACACACACACACACACACACCCACCCACCCACCCACCCACCCACCAGAAATCCAATGTTTTTACCTTTATCCCAACCTCAACTTGGTGGGGATAGCATGAATTTTAATATATCATGACTCCGATGTTGTGACAAATATGTCGATGGAAAGGCAAATGTATATACACCTTAGGTCAGATTTGAACCCTGGGTAAGGTGTCCAGCCACCTTAGCCACTCGAAGGTTAAAAAAAACACACATATCAGAAGTTTGGTGTTTTCATGTGTATCCCAACCTCATCTCAGTGAGGGTGGCATAAACATTATTCTATTGTGGCCCTGATAGCGTGAAAATGTATTGATGGTAGGGCAAAACCCCACCAAAAACCAGTGTTTTTATGTGTGTCTTAACCTTAGTTCAATGGGTATTGCATAGATTTCAATCTGTTGCAGTTCTGATGGTGTAACAAATATGGTGATGGAGGGACAAATGTATATTGAGTAACTGACAAATGAGAGTATAGGTAATGGATGACAACACAGAGATGGGCTGGAACTGTTTAATGGTCTAATGTTGTGATCCACAGGGTCTTCTTCAGAGAGATGACAATAATTGACCCTAACTTGACCATATATACACCACAGGTAGATCATTTTTCTGGATGTCTCCAAACTCTTCCTCCTTTGCTGTTTTCCTGTCTTTGCTCCACCTCCTTTTCTTCTGTACCCACCAATCCATGAGCTACCATTGCCAAAGACACAAATCCTTCTCTATAGTTAGCAGCCTTACTTAGTTTATGTATACTGCTTCAGTGGTTCTCTTCATCTTCTTACTTATCCCATCCTTTATGTAACATAACAGACTGCAAAGCCACTCTTCTTTCCAAGACCATCATATTTATTATCCTTACCACCCAGTCCATAAACAAATTAAACAGCCATGGTGACATCCCACACCCTTACTGCAGACCCACCTTCACCTGGAACCACTTACCCTACCTCTTTTCCCTACCTGCACACATGCCTTACTCTCTACATAGAAACTCCTCATTGCTTTTAGTAATGTTCCTCCTGTACCATGTATTTGTAACATCTTCCACAGAGCATCTCTGTCAACCAAACCATATGGTTTCTCCAGATCTGCAGATGCCACACAGAAATCCTCTTTCTCTAAATATTTTTCATACACATTTCTCAAAGTAAACACCTTATCCACACATCTTCTGCCACTCCTGAAACCACATTGTTCCTCCCCATTCTGATATCCTGTACTTGCCATCATCCTCTCATTCACCACTCTCCCATACAGCTTACCAGGTATACTCAACAAACTTATACCTCTGTAATTTGAACATTCATATCTACCCTCCTTCCTCTAATACAGTAGCACCATACAGGCATTTTGCCAGTCTTTAGGTAACTCACCTTTAGCTGTACACAGACTGAATACTTTAACTTACCAATCAAAAACAGTCATCTCCTTGCTTTAGAAATTCACCTGCAATCCCATGCACTTCAGCTGCTTCGTCACACTTAATCTTGCACAACGATTTCACCATCTCCTCTCTTTTCACTAAACCTCATACCATGATTGTCTTGCTTTGCATCCCATTTGCTTTTGCCCTTTTTTCTGGTTCCTGCACCTTCCCTTGGACCTCCTGCACTTCCCCCTGTACGTGTCACTATCACTCACATTCCTTCCCTTCATACAATGCCCATAGAGTTCTCTTTCATTAACAGCTTAATTTCTTTATCCCACGGCTCACTACACTTTCTCACATACCCATATCTCACTTACCACTTGCTGCACACTTCTCTCACACCTATAAGAACTGTTTCCCTATATACCTTCCAATCCTCATACACTCTCCTAATTATGTTTACTTTCACATTTTGCCATTCTTCACTCTATCTCTTGCAGTAACTTCTTACACATGCCTGTCTTAAAGACTTTCTCAACCACACTCTTTTTATTATGACACATCTCTTACCCTTACATTACTTACTCGTCTCAAACCATCTCACACCACATTTTGTCCTTAAACATTTCATTTCCAACACATCCACCCTCCTCCATACAATCCCATGCCTCGCACCCATATAATATTGTTGGAACTGCTATGCCCATTTTTGCTCTCTAAGATAACATTCTCTCTTTCCACACATTCTTCATCGCTTCCAGAACCTTCGCCCCCTCTCCCACCCTATGACTCACTTCTGCTTCCATGGTTCCATTCACTGCCAAGTCCACTCCCAGATATCTATAACACCTCACTTCCTCCAGTTTTTCTCCATTCAAACTTACATCCCAACTAGCTTGTCCCTCAACCCTGCAGAACCTAATAAAATTGCTCTTATTCACATTTACTCTCAACTTTCTCCTTTCCCACACGTTTCCAAACTCAGTCACCAACTTCTGCAGTTTCTCACTCGAATCAGCCACCAGTGCTGTATCATTGGCTAACAACAATTGACTCACTTCACAGGCCCTCTCATCCCCATCAGACTGCATACTCACTCCTCTTGCCAAAACTCTTGCATTTAGCTCCCTAACCATCCCATCCATAAACAAATTAAACAACCATGGAGACATCAAACACCTCTGCCACAGACTGAACTTCACTGGGAACCAACCACTCTCCTCTTTTCATACTCGCATGCTTGCCTTACACCCTTGATAAAAACTTCTCACTGCTTCAAGCAGCTTACCTCCCACACCATATACTTACTCAAAGACCTTCCACAAAGCATCTCTGTCAACCCTATCATATACCTTCTCCAGATCCATAAATGCTACATACTAATCCATCTGTTTTCTAAATATTTCTCACATTCATTCTTCAAAGCAAATACCTGATCCACACATCCTTTTCCACTTCTAAAACCACAATGCTTCTCCTCAATCAGTGCTCTGTACATGTTTTCACCCTCTCAGTCAGTACCTTCCCATAGAATTTTCCAGAAATACTCAACAAACTTATACCTCTGTAGTTTGACCATTCACCTTTGTCCCCTTTGCCTTTGTGCAATTGCACTATACATGCATTCTACCAATCCTCAGGCACTTCACCATGATCCATACATACACTGAATATTCTTACCAACCAATTAACAACATAGTCACCCACTTTCTTAATAAATTCAACTGCAATACCACCTAATCCCACTGCCTTGCCGGATTTCATCTTCCACAGGGCTTTCACTACCTCCTCTCTATCCACCAAACCACTCTCCCTGCACTACACCCACCACCTCAATCAATACACCCTACATCTGCCACTCTGTCATCAAACACATTCAACAATCCTTCAAAATACCCACTCCATCTCCTCCTCACTCCATCACTACCTGCTGTCACTTCCCCCCTTGCCCCCTTCACTGCCTCTGGAAACACTGCACTGTAGTTGTGCTCTAACAGTGACCTGTCAAGGGTGAGGCACAAAAGGCTAAGAAGTGGCACTGGAGTCTACCAGTTATGCCGAGGATTAAAAGAGACAAGCGATTGAGGGTGATACAGCTGAATGTGAATGGGTTGACTGGTGAGAGTAAATGAGGGGAGCTTGTGGAGAGGTTTAAAAGTTGTGGATGTGCTAGGGATTGGGGAAACCCATATCCTTGGGCAGGATGTGTGGTGTGAAAATGGAAATGATGAATGCAAGTTATGGGATGGCATGGAAGGATGTGTGGTATGGACAGAAATGTGTGAAAATTATTGGGAAAAGAAGGATGTGCAATTCTGCTATCACCCACGGTATGGGAGGGTATTGCAGAGCATGGATGGAATGGATCAAGAATAGTGTTAGTGAAAGGAAAGATTGTGATTCTGAAGTATGCTTGGGTATGTGTATTTGTGCCTGTGAATATGAAGACTGTAGAATGTAAGGAGGAAATGAAGCTATTCTGGAGAAATTTGGGTGACTGTATAAACAGTTTTGAGAGTGAGAGAAATATGGTCATGATCATATTGGATGGAAAGAATGTGAAAGTCGGATGTGATGAAATTGGCAAGATATTTGGTAAATAAGGAGTGTCTGTAAATGAGAATGGAAGCTATCTTGTGCATATTTGTGCTGAGAGGGGTTTACCCCTTGCAAACTCCTTTTTTCAGCACAAGATGATCCACAGATATACATGAATTAGGAATGTTGGAAGAGAAGAGCAAAAGACTTTGATTATGTGGCAGTGGATGAAAGATTGAGAAAGGCCATGGTAGGTGCTAGAATCATGAGAGGATTCTTTGGAAAAACTGACCATTTTGCAGTTCTTGTGGGGATGAGGATCAGATAGAAGTGGAATTATGGTGTAAGGAAGAATGGAGACGTAAAAGTGTTGGCAAGCAAGGAGATGAATCAGAAAAGAATGCAGGGAGGAGTATGAAAGGAAAGTAACTGAAACTTTTCATGGAAGTGCAGTGAATGTAGGAATGCAGTCATGTGTGAATGAGGTGCTTAAAATGTTTAGAGAAATACTATTAAAGGTTGTAGAATCAGTAGTTGGGTGCAAGGCAGTGAGATATAGGAATTAAAAGGGCAATGCATGGTGGACAGAAGAGATTAGAAATGCTGTGGAAGAGAAGAAAAAGGCATATTGTAGATAGCTCGATGGGGATGTGCCAGTGGAAGTTCAGCAAAGGAGGGAAGAATACAAAATATGTAAGCAAAATGTTAAGAAGCTGATAGAGGAAAGCAATGAAAGAATAGATGAAGATTTTGGAAGGAAATTAAGTGAAAAGTTTTGGGATAATAAGTAACTATACTGGGAGGTGAAAAAGGAAAGAGGTGGTTGTAAGAGTGGAAATGTTGATGTGAGAAGTAAGGAAGTGGAGTTGCTGAATCAAAAGGAGGAGGTAAAAGGAAGATGGAAGGAGTATTTTGAAGAACTGATGAATGTGGGAGAAGGGGAGGCAGCAGTTATTACATTCATGGGTATGGAGGATGGAAAGAAGAGGATACAAGTGACAAAACAGGGAGGTAGGAAGGGCAATCATGAGGCTGATGGTAGGAAAGACACTTGAAGAGGATGGGATTATGGCTGAAATGCTGAAGTATGGAGGAGAAAGTGTGATAGACTGAATGCATGTTATCTATAATTTAGCATGGAAACAGAAGGTTGTGCCTGAGGATTGGGTGAAAGCTATTGTAGTTCCTTTATTCAAAGGAAAAGGTGCTGAGGATGTATGTAGCAATTATAAGGAAATAAGTCTGTTAAGTGTACCAGGAAAAGTGTATGCAAGAATATAAATTGATAGAGTAGTGGAAGTAACTGTATGCAGAATAAGTGAAGAGCAAGGAGTTTTTAGGAAAGGTAGGGGATATGTGGATCAATTTTTATGGTAAAGATGACTGTGGAAATGTATTTAGCAAAACATAAGAGGTTGTATGCAGCTTTTATGGATCTTGAGAAAGTGTATGATATAGTTGAATGGAATGCTTTATGGGATGTGTTAAGGATATATGGTATAGGGAGACAACTGTTGGAAGATGCAAAAGCCTTCTATAGAGGAGCAAATGCATACATAAGAGTGGATGGAGAGCTGAGCAAAAGTTTTGGGATACATGTAGGTGTGAGGCAGGGCTGTGTGATGTCATTGTGGCCTTTTAACATATATATGGATGGAGTGATAGAGAAGAAATAAAACTAGGGAAAAGGAGTGCAGAGACTGAGTGTGGCAATGAGATATGCTGGCTAGTGGCAAGCTTGTTTGCAGATGATACTGTGTTGTTTGGTAAGAATGCAAAGGAGTGGAAGAAGGTTGTAAGTGTGTTTTATGATGTGTGTAAGTGCAGGCAGTTGAAGGTAAATACAAGTAAAAGTAAAGTAATGGTATTTGAAAGGAAACAGAGTGAAAGTATAGCTTTTGTAAGACCATATAGAGTGAATGAAGAAAGTGTACTAAATTGTACATTGGATATGCGGGGAAAAAGACTGGAAGAAGTGAGAGAATTTAAGTATCTAGGAGCTGTCTTGGGTAAGTTTGTTGGTATGGAAGAAGAGATAAGAGAGAGAGCAGTGCAGGGTAAAAGAGTCATTGGGTCACTTAATAGAATAATATAGAGTATATGGGTAAGTATGGAAATGAAGAGAGGATTAAGGGACAGCATAGTTCTTCCAACCCTGACCTATGCAGCTGAAACATGGAGTGAGTCACAGAGATCAAGGATCCAGGCTGTAGAAATTAGCTATATTAGAAAAGCATGCGGTGTGATTAGATGGAATGAAGAAAGAAATGAAAGGGTGTATGAGATTTGTGATATGGCAGGGAATGCAAAGGGAATGAATTGTGGAGTAGTAGAATTTGTGAAACATAATACTTTGAGGTGGTTTCAGTATGTGGAAAGAATGCAAGACTGGGAGTTTATAAGAATATTGTATGATAGTACAATTAAAGGGGTTGGTGTGAGTGGAAGATCACTTGTGACATGGGCAAATAGGGTGGAGGAATACTGGAGGGAAAGAAAGAGTGGAAGAATGCATGGAATAGTGTATGCAAGGGAGGCATGTAAGGAGAGAGATAAGTGGAGACTTTTTTGCCGTGGCCACCACTCGATGGGGTTAAGGAGGGAACAGGCACCAGAGATATAGATAGATAGCCTATCCTGGTGAGAACTTTCTTATTTTTACCATGGACAATGCTTAAAGAATTAGGCATCCTCATTCAGGTTGCAGAAATTAATCATTTCACACAAAATTCTTTTTATTATATTTATTGCATATATTTCAGCCAGACATTAAAGTTTGTAATTTTACATTATTAAGGTGAGACTGAAATACAAATGGGTACTTAATAGCCTTAAACTCTGTTGTTGAGGAATGAACCCTAATTGTACATTGTCTTGGATCCTAGCACACTTGTACTTCTGGCATTATTTTACTCAGTGCTGTATTGTTAACCACAGGTAATAAAGACATCCTGATTATGGCCAACCATGGGGTTATAGTCGTGGCTTCAACCATCTCCATGGCCTTTGAGATGCTTTACTTCCTTGAACGTGCAGCCATGATACAGGTGAGTGAGATGAACATTAGATGTATAGATGAAGGAAGGTCATGTATGGTCACAGCCCATTTAAGATTTTTAGCAGCCCCTCTGCTGATGAAACTGGGTCATGAGTGGTTGTGCTTCTCATCAAAGTTACTAGTAACCAACCATATATCTGGTTAGGGAAGGTTGTCATTTTTCAGATAAAGTCTCATCCTAGCTGATTAAAGTCATCAGTAACCATGGTCCAGCTCAGGAAATATCATAGATATGTATGATCTAGTTCATAGATATGACAAGTACGAATTCTATGAGTCAAGGGATAAGAGTAATGTTCACAGTCTAGGTAAGGGGGTTCCTTTGAGCTGTGATCCAAGTTTGATAGTTTGCATAGATTACATAGGTGAATCATTTTCAAAGATATTGAACGACTGATGACAGTAAATTTTAACTTTTTCCTAAATGTGTCACAGGTGCTGGCAATGTCAACACAGCAGAAGTTAAGAGAGATATCAGAAGACATAATCAGAACAATGCTTCCAGAATACATGAAGCGAGCTCAGAAATATGCTGACACTTTTTATTATTCTATTTATAGACAACTAAAGCAGTCACAGCCAGACTTTGAGTCATAGTATCCTTGTTGGGAGCATGGTCTTATATTTTGTAAGGTATTGTGAGATGTTCAAAGGATATCATTTTATTTGTTAGATTGTCTTTCAAACACATATCTTGAATAAACACAGAAAAGAAAATGTAAATGACATTGTTTTTCAATTGTTCCATCCCTGCTATATGCCAAACTGTATGAAACAGAGACATCTACAAAAACATTGACTATCTGCTATGATATAATCTTTTATGATATTACCTACTACAGTATCATCAACCTGGGCAGTATGCTGAATTTTGCAAGCCATTTGTCAAAAACGTTATTCTATTTTGCATAACACGTCAAACCTCTCTTTCAGTGGTACCAACCACTCACTACCCATGTACATCCTGTGGTTGGTGTTTTATTATGGTAACAGGAACCAAACGCAGTGTATAAAAGATTGTTTGTTGTGTGTAAACCATAGTAATCTAGAAGAAAATATTAAACAAAGTGATTCATGTGAACTTAAGAAAGCGCTCAAAGTCTTAAGGGTGGAAAATTTAATGAGTAGGGACGAGATACAGTGTTTGAAAATGGCGCATCATAAACTTATCCTCCACACCTTCCCCCGAGTACCTACTTCCCTCCCATCATCCTGATCCACCCCCACCCCCTCTCACATGCACAATCCTTGCAAAATTTACCAACGCTGTTCAGCACCCACTGCCTGTCTCATCCCTCCATCTCTGGCACCCTTCCAACAGCCTATGCCTTCACAGCTTCTAAACCACATCATGTTCACCCTTCTCCTCATTCCCCCTGTCCTGGTACCTCCTCTCACTCCCACCAAAACTTCCAGTCATGTCCCCTCACTAAGGCCCTCCCTCACCCTCACCCTTTAATTCCATAACCTCCTCCAGGTTTATTTTGACACCTCAACTACCTGTCCAGCTGTTCCCCTCCTTCTTCCTCATGGGAATCCCCCCCTCATCAACCCCACTAGTGAAAAGTTGCTTTGCAGTACTTTGCAACTTGCAAGAAAAGAATGACAATGACTTCTCCATGATTCTTGGAGATTTGCTAGTCAGATATATGGGGAAACACATATTGGGGAATTCAAGAGTTGAGAGAGTAGTCCATATCTACCCTGATGCCAGAATGTCTCACATGAAACAAAAGGTTAAAGACATAAAAGTAACAACTAAAAAGTCATGTTTAGTTGTGAATGTTGGGAGCAATGACTTTTACCATAAGAGTTCAAATTCAAAATTATCACAGAATATAACGAGCTGATTGCCTGAGAGATGGATTGGATAATATTGTTATAGCTGGCACTTCCCTGAGACAAAATGCAGGAAACTATCCTCTAACTAGAGCACTAGGTGTAATCAAGAGACTGAAATACCTGTGCACAGATGCTAACATTGACTTTGTAGACCTATGGCTCGACTTCATAGGAGACAGAGGATTATAAAGAGGAGACAGCATTCACCTTAGTAATAAAAGGATAAAACTCTTAGCTGTGCAAATTAAAGATTAAATTGCTTTACAACAGTAGGGAAAAATATTTTTTGAGGTCCAGAGGAGGTCGGCGTGTTGACTACATGGTACTGGTGGTAGAGGTTAGGCCAGGTCAAATTACATGCCACCTGAAACAAAATAGCTGAATAGCATTGTTAGGTAAACAATGAACATGTTGATATTATCAGTTTGATAGAAACATTTCTGATGGAGATGACCAAGGAGGCAGAACTGCACTGTATGTAAAATCTTACCTAAACCCTATCGAAAATGAGACTACAACATCTGCTGCCACTGAACACTCAAACATTCAAAAGGAGTCCTCATTTCCCTGATACTGGAAGTAGTGCAGCCTTGAGCTACAGGAGCCTGTAGAGAGAGGTCCTGAAAAGCACAAGGGCTCTTAGAATAAGGTCCTGGGGTAATTGTTAATAGAATTAAATAAAATTCTTTATATAAATATATGTATATCTAGCATGTACGAAACAGATGATTAGAGCATTCAGTTGCACGTGGTATCTGTGCTGCCATGATAGATATATGAAAAAAGTATAGCCATGCCTAGGAGCAATGTCAGTAGAGATGAGATGCATCTTAGAAACTTAATGATTGTGAAAGAGACCAAGAAACCAGCTAGCCCTTTTCTTCAAATGGCACTATTCCACTTCGACACTAGAAATATGATGTTTGGATGTAGTTCTAGCTAGCTGTATACAGTAGCATGATAATAAGGAAAATCTAAAACCAGGAGAAATAAAATGTGTGAATTACAAGCTGTCAAGAGTTATGTGGAAGATTAGAGTGTGTGTCAAGAGTTATGTGGAAGATTAGAGTGTGTGTATGAACAATGAGTGCCAGTAATCCCACCGTAAGTGAGGCGGGAAGTTAAGACTGCAATCTGGTGGGGATGTGACATCCACTGTACTGCTGGGTCACTACAGTGCCATCACCAATCATCTCAATATATGGGCAGTTGTATCTCCCTGGTCAGTAATTGCCTGCCATCTACCATGACATGAGTACACTAAATGGTGTATGGGGACCTTTGGCCACAGAGAGTGTCTTTGTCACATGAGCAATAATTAGGGTTCTGTGTACTAAAAAAAATCAACACTAACTGAGGTTCCATATTGGATCAATCACTCAAGTTGTACACCCTCCAACTCAGTTCCCTAAAAATTTTACTAGTACATTTGTCAAGGAATGGGACTTTTGGCCCTAGAGATCTGTCTTCCCTGTCCCTACCTCAGCTCAAGCATGAACAAATAAATCAGCAACAACTAAGGTAGTGCATGCCAAGGACAATCAAAGCCACATTAAAGTTCTGTAAATGAACTATTATATGTGGTATCTTCAGCTAAGATGGAAGACTTCTGCTCTGTTGTCTATGTTGCATGCTCAAGAAAATGATATACATGTTGCACTCTTCCTAATACGCCTTGCTAATGATGCCATGAAGGCATATACTTAGATACATAGAGTTCTTCTGGAAGAAGGCTTTATATTTCCTGTGTTTCCAGATCTCTTGATTCGCTTCTTGGATTTTAGTGAGAGTTCGATCTGACAACAGGAAACTCTGCCTCATAGTTGAATTTGATTTCTAGATTTCTCC